>JAVJIF010010521.1:0-164169 GCA_038442645.1 Agave tequilana | reverse complement strand
TGACCATGCCCTGCCAGAACAGGTTGACGTGAATGATGAACTTGGCACGTGAGATGGCATTTTACACCCAGGCTTTGGATGGAACCAGGCAAGCATTTGAGAAGTTACAGTCTATGGGGTTGCCATTTCTCAGGCCTCCAGATTACTACGCCGAGATGGTGAAAACAGATTCTCACATGTTAAAGATCAAAGGCAAGCTTTTAGTGAGAAGAAGAAGATTGAGGAGGCGGAGGAGAGGAAGAAGGCAAGGGAGCAAAGAAAATCGTAAAGAGGTCAAGCCCAGAAGAATAAAGAGAGGCAAAGCGCAAGAAAGAGGATTTGAGTCTTGTAAGAAGTGGAGGAAGCAGAGGCAGCAGAGTGGATTTGCGAAAGGAAAGGGAGGAGTTGGATTTGGGATTGGATGGTGAAAATAGCTTCACATCCAAGAAGAAGAGACCAGGGTGGCTCCCGGGGATCGGACGGGAGGAGTTCACAAACGTGGGTTTAATAACAAGAAGCGGAGATAAAAGAATCTAAGTTTGGCATGGTGGTAGAAAAGGCATGAAGAAACAGAATACTGCTGAGACTACTAATGATATGCAAGGCTTCAACAAGGTGAATTTCCAGGAAATAAGAGGAGGAAAAGATGATCTGTTCATCTCTTTTCATCTCTTCTGGAAAATCTTGGAAGTTCTATTTCTAGTGTTGATTTCTATCAATTTTGCACCTCTTGGTTTTGTTTATGGATCATTTTCATTTCAAGCTCTTGTGATTGTAACCAGTAGATGACTTGGTTGGTCAGTGACTTTAAATAGCTCTATTTTGGAATCTATGATTTAGTGATGTGATTTATCTGGAGCTCCTTCCCTCTTTTTGTGCTTATGGAAAAGTTAGGACAAGCAGAACTAAAATGTGAGTGACTATGTTCATTATCTTGTAAACATACTTGTGACTGAGTATCTGAAGCATACCAGAAGCAAGTTCTAAAACTAGAATGTCTTTGTAAACAGTTCAGGTTGCTTGAGGATTCCCTTGTTGTATGTGGCTTCAGTTTATTGTTTAAAGTTCAATTGAGAAGAATTCCGATAAATGTTCAATGTCAGTAAATATTTGTTGTGCTGATTGTGGCTTAGCATTACAGGTATTACTGTAGGGCGAGGTCTTGAACTAAAATCCCTGCTGCATTCTGAGAGGTCTTGAACTAAAAATCCTGCTGCATTCTGAGATTCTGAATTGACACGAAGATTTGATGCATCTGGCAGGGACTGAAATGTTGCATGGTTCTGAGCTTGAACCTTGAATGTTGGGCCTATTTTGAGGACAAGGTGGCTCATGCAGGTTGCGAGTAGATCTTGCCAGCTTATTCACAGAATCAAGTGTATAAATCCACATTATTCTGACTGCTCTATTAAGGCTCATTTGTTGACTTGTTCTGTCTCTCTTTGTAGCAAGTCGAACTTGGAGTTTGCTTTACTGCTACTGCAAGAAGTCTTTCACCCACGATTATTTACTTGAATATTCAGTTGAGATCGATATTAGGACTTATAAATGTTTGGGCTGTGAGCATCTCAAGAAACAAAATACTAGTTCCTGATGGCCTGTAAAAATGGTGAGAACCTCAAAGATTAAAGTTGTACATTTTATTGTTCTAGCGCATCGTTCACCTCAACAGTTTGGGTCACCAGTGCTTAGCAGATCACAACCACTAATGCGCGACACTCTGTTAAGGTCTGTGTTAGATTCATGCTAGAGTTTCTCTATCTGTAAAGTTTTCTGCTACAACTTTGTTCTCAGATTTTGAGCATGTAAGGATCTCCCCATTAACCAATGAATCTGTTGAAAACATTTAGTTGTTCAACAATTTGTGCTATCATCATGACGCTGCTTCTTACGAAGCTTCTTGTTGGGCAGCTTGTTCCTGTTGATGCTGCGGTAAGAGCATTGTAGTCCGTCTGTATTTGTGATCAATATTTCTCATGTTTTGATAGTTACAGTCATATTTTTCTTTCTCCAGGGCTTGTCCATCGGCACTTTTCAGGTTGTTTTGATGCCAACTATTGCTGGAGGTACTTAATACATTTTATCAAAGTTATGCTACAAGATATTCATCCTTTTTTCTTTTTCTCTGATTATAAATTATGTTATTTCGTGACAATTTGATCTACCTATTAAGTAGGGCTGAGCATCCCTTAGGATAGAGCCTTGGTTTGGGGCATTGAATTCTTGTGTTGGCATTATTTGTTCAGTTGTTTGCTTGATCATTATCAGTGCACTTGAGTGATGGCTTAAGTCTCCAAAATAATCTCAACTTGTCTCATTAGTGCTTTTAGATCGGTCAAGGCCAGAAGTTATGAAGGCACAATGAGGGCATCATATACTTCCCATGGCTCTTCTACATGCTGCTGCATTTGCTCTTGGTTGCTGGTTTTCAAGATTTTCAACAATTGGGTCCAACTGTTCAGACATAAGAATTGAAAGAGTGACCATTTCTCAGTTCAGCAGGATGAATGTTCTTTTTTATGTTAGCTTCGGATGATCGTCGCGGGACAGAGTAAAAAAATTTGATTAGAGAAAGTTATGCCGCGCTCAATCAAAACAAGTGCGTAATTAGAATATATTTTCCAGTTTGTTCTTTCCTCTTCTTATATTTTTCTACTGTTATATGATGAATTTGACAGCCTGTTTGAGAGTTTAGACAGACAATTGGTTATTGTATTCATCAAGTTGAATAATAGTAGTAGTAGTAAACATGCATGAGTCTGGCAATATTTTTCATGAATAAATATTCAGATACATTGATATCCTTCACATCTTTGCTCATCTTTTTCTGCAGAGTTCTGCACTTGGATTTTACAAACGCATTTCCCTCTGATTACTCCTCATGCATCTTAGTTTAACTGGCAACTTTCATTGTTCGCCATCACAAGGCCATGCACGCATTATCAAACTGAGACCATCCTTTCATGTTTGTTAACAACGAACAAATTACTCCAAAACTGTAAAGCCATGCCATTGGATGTTGGATGAAGAATTAGTATCTAGTTAATATGGAGGCAAATTGCCTCTCATACATCAGGCCAACGTGAGGAAGCGCTCTAGCTGTTTTGGAGGAACAAGCCCATTGCAGCTGATGACAGGGGCGATTTCGAAGAATGAATCTGGACTTCAACGACTTCTGTCAACTTTTTGTTGTGCCTACGACAACAACCCGATAGAGGATCCCCTGAATCTCCCACGCACGAAGAACAATCACAACCAGTACAAAAACAATCACCATAAGAAGAACATGCACAAACAAACAATGTAAGGAGGTTCGGCCTCAACGCCTAGGTCCTCGGGGCAATCAGAGAGAGATTTAATTGCTTTTGGAAGAAGATTACAATGGTTGCAGCACCTCTAGATCTCAAGAGAGCTGCTACTCTTCCTTCTCAAGGATACACAAGAATACAAACCCTAGAAACAACAACAGCCCTTAAATACAACAGGTTTCCAAACCTACAAATCGCAGCCCGCACCCGACTGTCAGTCGACCGACCCCTCCACCGGTCGACGGGCGGTCGATCGGGTGCCCAACAGAGAGTTCAGTCACTTCAGTCGGTCGACCGGGGGTTCGACCGGGCTCTAACTTGTGCACTTGTGCACGTCGGTCGACCGGCCCGGTCGACCGACCTTCTGATACCTGCGGGCGGTCGACCGGGGCCGGTCGACCACACAACCTGTTCTGCTGCTGTTGTGCTGTTTTGCTGCTGCTTTTTCCTCGTCCTTTTGTCGTCGACTTCCTCGGCGATCACTCGACGACCCTTCGACGATCCTCTTCGACTTCCTCAACAATAACCTCTCTCTCTCCAACACTTTTAGGGCATGTTTGTTTCTTGCAGAAAAAATTGAATCTCTGATGGGGATCAAATCAAAAAAACCAATAGTTTAGAAGGAATCACTATCACGCGACAGTGCAGCCCAACGTAAATCTGAGCTCTCGCTCGTGATTTCTGCAAGCATGACAGTGATGGGCCAACTATGTCATCACTGTGTTTTTCCGGTCATGGCAAACAAACACCCACTGTAGATTTCGCTGACATGGCCCCCCATGTCAATGTTTTTTTGGCCCAAAAATGGCTACAAAACGAGCCCTTACTTAGTTTAGGTCTGTGCCAGCAGAATTTAGTGCTGTATTTCTATTTGGTTTGCATTAGACGTGTTCTCTAGTTTTGCTGGTGGGGGGTGCCAATAATTCTGAGCTTGTGGTGATGTATTTAATATCTGATGACCTTGTTCTTCTTCCTGAAAACTTTGGAACTAAACGGGTTGTAGTGTTAAAAAGAATAAAATCCCTGCAATTTTATTTCAGCAGGCATTTCTCTTCCTCAAAAACATTTTAATTGAGAAAAGATGTGTGATTGAAAGAGTTTAGATAGCGATTGTCCACAAAATTTATTTCTTTTTTGTTTTTCTTTTCTCTGATCTTGGCAACAAATTTCCTATGGTGAAATATTTCAAGTATATTGCTCTGTAATCAATAAAATAGTTCACAATATCATTTTTTTTCATATTGATCTCTCCATTGGTGCAAATTATAATTTTATTTATTTATTTTTTGCAAAACAGCTTGGGAATGTTGCAACCATTATGAGACAGTGGTGTGCTTTTTATGCCTATACATTTTGATTGATTGCCTTACCTTTTCTCCCCCATTTTTGAGAGGAAACGTTGGATTCTCATTCTAGTTGCACTATTTTTTTTTCCTTTGTTTTTATTTGTTTGTATTATATAAGGGACAAAAAAAAAAACCACATTCAATAGATTGCTTGCTTTAATTTTGATTCTAATACATTATTTCTTTCAGAATAGCATTGTTCTTAATTATTCATTTTCATTTAGGGCCTGTTTGGTTAAGAGTGGAAGTGAGGAAGTGAAGAAGTGAGGAAGTGATAATAGTTCCCTTTGGAACTTGAGAATTGGTTAGTAAGTTTTTCAGTGTTTGGATATTGTTGGGAAGTGTGGTTTGAAAAATGTTTTGTCTTTTCCAGTGTTTGGATGGTAATGTGAAAGCGGAAGTGAAATAGTTGACCACAAAGTTGATCGCAAATATTATTAAAAAAAAATTAATTAAGAAAAATAAAAAATGGACTGTAATTAGAATGCAACTGAGATTTACATGATCAAAAAATTAACTGTTTTGTACTACAACTTATTAAGATGAGATTTACATGACCACAAAATTAACTGTAGCACTCTGGAAGTGAGGAAATTGTTGTGTAAAAGAGAAAAGGAAAAGGAGTTTTCTTATTTTCTTTTTTCGGTGTTTGGATAGATAGGAAAGTGAGCAATTATACTTCCCCATTTCCTTACTTCCGCTCACTTCCTTGCAACCAAACACCCCCTTAATAATATCATGAAACCGAGTCCTCACTTGATCCAACTGCAAATAAGTCGATTCTATTGTGTTGTGAAAGTGACAAGGTATGTAAACAGATGTGTAATCACTGTGAAGTTATCAGAGGACCCACTAAATTTTTTAGGATTTATGATTGGAGTAACAGAAAAGTTTTGAAGTTGAAGAAGAATTAAAGTTATAGGAGTTAAGTGCACTTACTATTTGCATGATGTAACGCCCCGATCCGGCGGGTACGGAGACGTCACTGCGACGTATATACGCAAGTGAGAAATACCCTCACGTATATACGCTAAGCATCAGTACAGGCAAGAATCAGAGTACGGAAGCACGTGGTGCATTATACATTCCAACACATGAGTACAATTATAAAGTTATCATCAGATGTGACAAATATTATAAGAATATTACATCACCAATATGGCGCAAATGCGAGAATACAAGGAGATGTACAAGTATGAACAGTACAAAAGGAGACTCAGAGTCATAACATGAAAATCTAGAGCCGAGCAGGGGGCCTGGAAGGATGAGGCTCTGGACGGTCTGCTGGAGATCCACGCTACCGCTGCGCCACTCTGATCAGCAACTGAGAGAATCCACACGCTCTAAGCTCCAAGATCTGGACATGAGGATCAGAGAAGTCAGAACTCCCCGACGAGTGGTGATGCGAATGCCAGGTGGCGAGCATAGATAAGCACACGTGTATCGATAAATCTGACTCATAAACATGCATTGAAAACCGTGTCGTGGGCACAAACATGCAGGAGAAAATAGATATACAGCAATTGATATCAAGCAAGAACTACTCATGGTATGATAAGATAAGAGCAGAAGACTGGTGGAATAGAATATAAGTGGAACGGCAAGACATGAACAGGTATAGCATAGTAATCGTAAAAACCGGAAATCCGAAGTAAAGCCTAATGAATGCAATTGTGGCGAAAAAAGTGTATAACCAAGTTGTAGAGCAACATAACAAGTTATTATCCTGGCATTTTATTATTATTACTATCTGACCCATATATCTAGGTATATGTCCCGGTGTACATCTTAACACACATACATCCATATATAAGATGAGATGGTTGGTTATTGGAAGCTGATGAAGAACTGATAGCTCCTATTTATAGTAGATCCCGTCCGCCCGGGACACAGCCATTGGGGGCCTTAAATCCCCTAACACGCATCTTCTGGGGCCTGAAATCCCTCTAACACGAATCGTCAGTTTTAGAATTCCACTACTATAAGCAAGGCACCATACCGGTATCTATCACTTCCTCCCATTCCCCGTGCAAGTTATCCTTTTATAGCTTATTAACAATATTATCAGATTTCGGGAATGAGTAAGATCATAAACTGGTCATAACATGAATACATAATAAGCATAACGGAGTTCATAACAAGAAATCAAGTACTAAATTCCCGAATGTGATAATCATAGATAGAGAGAGTTAATCATAACAGGTAACAGGTTTAATCATGACAGTGACAAGCGATCGGGCAGGTGGTAGGTAATAAGTCATGTCATAATGAACAAGTGTCAAGTAATAGTATATCAGGTGTCATGTGTTATGTGCCTTGGAGGTGATATTAGACAGGTAACAAGTCATGTCATGACTGGTGAAAAATATAAGAGATAACATAGTAGGAACATGTATCAAGTAGTAGCATGTTAAATGACACATAATGCCAATACAAGTCGACCCGACGAAGTGGAGACAATCGAATGGAGGCTAGGACACTCACCTAAATCTTTAGAAAACACAGTGAAATCCCTGATCTCCGGAATCCTGGTAATCAACGCGTCAGTGCGTTAGAGAGAAAGTGTGATAAGAGAGGAGGAAATCAAGAGAGAAAGAGAATGAGAGAGAGGAGAGAGAAGAGAGAGCTAGAGACAGAAGTATATGGAGAGAGAGTGCACAGGGAGAGAGAGTGTGCACAGGGAACGCGAGATTAAGAGTGAAACGCGGGGGTTGCAGACGCAAGAGTCGCGTCGCGTAGATTTTCACAAACGCGGGGTTCGAGACCCGCGTTTAAGCAAGGACATGAGAAGAACGCAGATGCGAGCATGAGCTCTGCGTCACATCGATACAAGAACGCGAAGGCCGCGTTATACAAATGTCAAGAACGCGAAGATTCGCGTTAAGGAATTGCTTGGACGCGGAGGTGAGATCCGTGTCAGCAACTTAACAGAGAGAGACAGGGAGATAAGAAGGAGTGAGAGAGAGACAATACAGGAGAGAAAAAGAGAGGGAGAGAAAATGAGACGCAGGGAAGAAAGGAGATAAAGGAGACGTAGGGAATTAGTGAAAGAAATCAAGGAAGAGAAAGGAAGAAAAGAAAGAAAGGAAGGAAAGAAAAGAAAGAAGAAGGGAGAGGGGATGATGGCCGGCGATGGCCGGCGGTCACCGGCGGCGGCCGGAGTTGGCGGAGAAGGCGGCCAAGGCTTCAAGCTCAAGCCAAAGAGGGTGCAAGTGCAGTTCATTTGGAAAATTTGGAGTTTTGGAAATGGGTTTTCGGAGAACGAAGCTATACCCCGTTGGAAAGAGTACGTCGAGGAGGAGAGGTTGGCGTGATTGATGGTGGCTAAGGTGGTGTAGGTGGTGGTGAAAATGGTGGTGAGGCTATGGAGGTTAATGGGTTTCTTGGTGGAAAAGAGGAAGAAGAAGATGATGGGAGATGGTGTTGTTGTGGTGGAATGGTGGAGGAGATGGAGGAGAAAAAGGTGGAGGAGTTGGTGGTGGAAATGGAGGGGAGAGTGGGCTGGCCATGGGAAGGCAAGGGGGCGGCTCATGGGTGCTGCCATCATTCTCTGTTGGCTATAAAAGGAGAAGGAAGAAAGAAAAAATGAAAGAGAGAGAAAAAGGGAAGTATATATATATAAAGGGATTTGGAGATATAACCAGTTTGCCATTGCCATTCCTATTAAATGAAACATGCGTTTCATTCAAAAAAAATAATGGGCTGCGTTTAGGCAAAATGAACTTGACTCGGAGATGGGGGCCGCGTCCAGGAGGAAAACGCAAAAGTCGCGTTAGACAGAAAAGACAAGAAAGCATGGTTGATAAGATTCGGAATTGATCTTGCAGGACAAGCATTAAATGCAGTATGGAGAGCATCCCTGCATTAAATGTTGAACCCAGATTAGTGAAACTCGCGTCTAGCGAGGAGAGAGAAAAGTGAAAAAAGGGAAAAGTAAAATATCTGATAAAATTCCGGTATCTGGGAAAACACCGAAAACTCCGGAAAAGTCCAAAATTTTAAGTAGCTTGGAAAGCTTCTCAAAAATTCTCAAAAATAATAATATTGTTTAAAGATTTTTGGTGAAATCAATTTTCAGGAATTCAATCCCATTTCAAAATAAAAATTCTGAAGTCAACAGTCAATACCGGTCTATAAGGGTCAGTCGGATTTTGATAAAATATGATAAATCTCAGAAAATTCTTAAAAGTATAAAATATAATTTTAAAAAGAAATATGAAAGTGGAATCCAGAAATTTGATTCCAATTGTAAACTAAAATTCCTGGAATCAACCAGTGATACTGGCCGACACCAAATCCAGGGGAATTTTGATAAATTTAGAAAATTCTCAAAAAAGTATTTAGATAGAAAATGTGATTTTAAGAAGTTATGGGAAAGCCGTTTTTTAAAATTTCAACTCCGTTTGTAAATTAAAAATTCGAGAATCGAGCAGCGATATTGGTCGACCCCGGTTTTGAAGATTTACAATTTAATTCAGAAAAATTTCAGAAAATCATGAAAAATCTAGAATATTGGAAAATGATATTTAAAACTGAAATCGGTCAAATTAGAATACCAGAAAGCCCAAATCGAGCAACACTCTAGGATCGGTCCCTCGGTTCAGATTAGGGCTGACTCCGAGTCCAGGAATCCCAATCCAAGGCAAAATAATCGTATAAATAATTCATAAAGCAAAACAAATACAGGAAGTAAATCGAAAAATACGATCAAAAAATATGAATACGCAACTAAGTACGTATTCCGGGAGCGGGGTGTTACATTCCATCCACCTTATAAAAAATTGCGTCCTCGCAATTTCGATAAGGGGTAAAATGAACACAAAGAGGACATGGACAGGAATTATACCAATTAAGATATGAATCACTATAGGTAGGGCTTTCAAAATTGATTGAATAATAACCGGAATATGGACATCTTCTGCACTTCTTGCTGTTTAAATCTTCGAACGATGCCGAATAATACTGACCTGATAATACTGCTTAGCAATAGATGTCCAGCTGTGCTGCATACTTTGATAGCTCTCCGAGAATAAGCCAGAATACTGAAGATAAAGGAAACCCTGATAATGCTGAACATAATAAAGAACACCAATAATTTAAGAATTCTGAAGACCGGCATCAATCACTCTGAAGGATATAGCCAAGAATAGAGAATAACCGTAGAAAATCTGGATACCGCCTTCTGAAAGATAACTCGATCGTTGATCAATTCTAAGAATGCCCGAGCACGATAGAGTTAGCCGAAGAGATCATATAATAGCTTCAATCAGAACCAGCCACTACCTCTCTAGTATAACCATATTTTAAGTTGATATAACGGCTACGAAAAACCAAAACAGTGGAAAGATGGAAGGGACTAGAAATCAATGGAAGGATGATCAAGAAAAAGATAACTCTGCACATGTAGTTAGACTGTATAATCAGGACTCAAGCAATTCTAGTTGCAAATTTCTTTACCACTAATTTGCCGACTGGTTGCACTGAGGATGTGAGAGCCTAGGCTCTGATATCACCCTATAACGCCCCGATCCGGCGGGTACGGAGACGTCACTGCGACGTATATACGCAGGTCAGAAATACCCTCACTATATACGCTAAGCTTCGGTACAGGCAAGAATCAGAGTACGAAAGCACGTGGTGCATTATACATTCCAACACATGAGTACAATTACAAAGTTATCACCAGATGTGACAAATATTATAAGAATATTACATCACCAATATGGCGTAAATGCGAGAATACAAGGAGATGTACAAGTATGAACAGTACAAAAGGAGACTAAGAGTCATAACATGAAAACTCTAGAGCCGAGCATGGGACCTGAAAGGATGAGGCTCTGGACGGTCTGCTGGAGATCCACGCTACCGCTGCGCCACTCTGATCAGCAACTGGGAGAATCCAGACGCTCCAAGCTTCAAGACCTGGACATGAGGATCCAGAGGAGTCAGAACTCCCCGGCGAGTGGTGATGCGAATGCCAGATGGCGAGCATAGATAAGCACACGTGTATCGATAAATCAGACTCATAAACATGCATTGAAAACCGTGTCGTGGGCACAAGCATGCAGGAGCAAGTAGATATACAACAATTGATATCAAGCAGGAACTACTCATGGTATGATAAGATAAGAGCAGGAGACTGGTGGAATAGAATTTAAGTGGAAAGGCAGGACATGAACAGGTATAGTATAGTAATCATAAAACTGGAAATCCGAAGTAAAGCCTAATGAATGCAATTGTGGCGAAAACAAGTGGTATAACCAAGTTTGTAGAGCAACATAACAAGTTATTATCTTGCATTTTATTATTATTACTCGTCCGACCCATATATCTAGGTATGTGTCCCAGTGTACATCTCAACACACATACATCCATATATAAGTAAGTCGAGGTTGGTTATTGGAAGCTGATGAAGAACTGATAGCTCCTACTTATAGTAGTTCCCGTCCGCCCGAGACACAGCCATTGGGGGCCTTAAATCCCCCTAACACGCATCTTCTGGGGGTCTGAAATCCCCCTAACACGAATCGTCAGTTTTAGAATTCCACTACTATAAGCAAGGCACCATACCGGCATCCATCACTTCCTCCCATTCCCCGTGCAAGTTATCCTTTTATAGCTTATTAACAATATTATCAGATTTCGGGAATGAGTAGGATCATAACTGGTCATAACAGGAGTACATAATAAGCATAACGGGAGTTCATAATAAGAGATCAAATACTACATTCCCGTAATGTGATAATCATGGATAGAGAGTTAATCATAACAGGTATCAGGTTTTAATCATGACAGTGACAAGCGATCGGGCATGTGGTAGGTAATAAGTCATGTCATAATGAACAAGTGTCAAGTAGTATATCAGGTGTCATGTGTTGTGTGCCTTGGAGGTGATATTAGACAGGTAACAAGTCATGTCATAACAGGTGACAAATAATAAGAGATAACATAGCAGGAACATGTATCAAGTAGTAGCATTTAAGTGATACATAATGCCAATACAAGTCGTACCGACGAAGCGGAGAAAATCGAATGGAGGCGAGGACACTCGCCTAAATCTTTAGAAAACACAGTGAAATCCCTGATCTTCAGAATCCAGGTAATCAACGCGTCAGTGCATTAGAGAGAAACTGATAAAGAGAGGAGGAAATCAAGAGAGAAAGAGAATGAGAGAGAGGAGAGAGAGAGAAAGAGAGAGCTAGAGAGAAGTATATGGAGAGAGAGAGAAAGTCTATACCGAGTCCCATTTTCAAAATAAAAATCCTGAAGTCAACAGTCAATACTGGTCTATACCGAGTCAGCCGGATTTTGATAAAATCTGAAAAATCTCAGGAAATTCCTAAAAGAAGAAAATATATTTTAAGAAGAAATATGAAAGCGGAATTCAGAAATTTGATTCCAATTGTAAACTAAAATTTCTGGAATCAACCAGTGATACTAGCCGACACCAAATTCAGGGAAATTTTGATAAATTTAGAAAATTCTCAGAAAAAAGTATTTAGATAGAAAATGTTATTTTAAGAAGTTATGGGAAAGCCGTTTTTAGAATTTCAACTCCGTTTATAAATTAAAAATCCGAGAATCGAGCAATGATATTGGTCGACCCCGGTTTTGAAGACTTACAATTTAATTCAGGAAATTTCAGAAAATCATGAAAAATCTAGAATATTGAAAATGATATTTAAAACTGAAATCGGTCAAATTAGAATACCAGAAAGCCCAAATCGAGTAACACTCTAGGATCGGTCCCCGGGTTCAGACTAGGGCTGACTCCGAGTCCACGAATCCCAACCCAAGGCAAAAAATCGTATAAATAATTCATAAAGCAAAACAAATACAGGAAATAAAAACATACGATCGAAAAATATAAATACGCAACTAAGTACGTATTCCGGGAGCGGGGTGTTACACATGAGTACACTAACTAATTGGTATGATAAAGTTGTAATATTTGAAAATTTTATTTTATATTTTGAAATTCTGTCTAAGAAAATCTTGGCTTATTTTTTGAGACTGCTACTCACTTCTTTGAGTTTAAACTATTATTTGATCAGTAGAAAAATATTCTGATCGCACAATTATAAACCGAAAAACTCTGAAGTAAACAGCTAATCCAGCGGGAACTCAAGTTTTCCACCTGACATTCATCCAAAAATTTTAATCACATCATCAAACCAAGATCTGAGTTCCTCTATCATTCGCCTTCATCAACTATTACAACTTCTTGATCAGTAAAGTAACTCGTTAAGCAAAAACAGCACTTACACCCTATGCCGAATCTCAACCGTTGATTTGGTTGAGATCAGTCGTACAATCCGACGGCAGAGGTTTCCCTCGATAACCGTGCCAGCTCATCCAGTCCTCCGTTGAAAATACCTCAATACCCCTAGTCCAATTTTGTCGCTATTGTTAATACAGGGCTATTTTTGTCACTGCAGCACTGAGCGTGAGAACGCAAACTGACAATTTCTTGTGACGAAAATGCCATTACCATCCTCTGCTCACAAAAAACCGTCACTGCACTGCACCAGACCGCAGGAGCATTATCGTCATTCTCCCTAGAGCTCAATCAACGGCCCAGATTAATCCGATACTTGACCCGCGAGTCCCAGGGCGGTCCGAGCAGGCGCGGCAATTTCGTCATTTCGGCCACCAAAGAAGGCTGACCATCTGTCGAATTACAATAATAGCCCGTACCCATGCTGCACGATGAATGTGGCTAATTGTAATTACGAACACAGACAATGGTACTATCGTCCAGTCGGTAATGACGCTATATCTGAAATCTGCAGAAAAAATATGGCCGCATAAAAACTCCCCTGTGAGTCCCATACACGTACGCCGCCCGTATATAGACTAGAAGACGCTAACCGTACATTCACCGCTCCCGCGGCTAATCGCCAAGTACGATATCGACCGTCGTTAGATCGGACGGTCTCAGTGCCATCTCCATACCGTTTCGGATGTTTGCATAGGACTCACACGGAAGCGGCACTCGGTAACCGATGTCTGAAGACAAAACCACGGAAACGAAAAAAAAAATAATATAATAAAAAATGGAGGCAGAAAAGAGAGACCCTCATCTTAAACCGACCAGGATTTGACTCGATGTCGTGGCCCGAATTAAGCCTTGGTGAAAAGTTGGGTGGGAGTAAAAAGATAGAGGAATAATAATAATAATAATAAATTTGACACTTGGTGTTTTTTTAATATAATATAAATGAGCAGGAACAGAGATGGGCTGTCGTCTTCTCTCCCGAGAGAGGACAGAGAATAGATTTTCCCCTTCTCTCAACTTCCCCCCTTTTTTAATTCATTCTGCTCCTTTTTGGAAAAAAAATTTGTTCTATTTTGGGGTTGATCCTCATTCTCTGCTGGCTTAGTATGTTAAAAAATCGATTTTGATGATAATTTTTTAAGAGTTTGAAGGGTTTGGATAGATTGAAGACTGAAGAGGGGAGGGGTAGTGTTAGGTCTGTTGGATTCCTTTGAGAGAGCGGAATCATGTCGCAGACCAACTGGGAAGCAGATAAGATGTGAGGCTTTTTCGCTTTTTGGAGCTTTTTTTTGGTTAAATCTTTGTATTATGATGTTTGTTTTGGCTGAATGGTTTCATCGTTTGTTGTTTGAGCTTCTCTGTTAGCTTGTTGTTTGGGTTTTGTTTAGGGTTTGGGCATGCGGGTAGGTGTTTCGGATTTTGTGTTTTTTTTTTTTATGTGGGTTTGTTTAACTTGTGCTGTTTCTCATTTCCAAACGAGATTTTTGGGAATTTTAGTTCTGTTTTTGTTTTATTTTTTTGTGTATGTTGTCAGTTTTGTTATGACAATAGTTTCTGTGGTCTGTGAGGCTTTGCATATATTCTCACAACTTTTAGATTTTATGTTGAGTGAAAAAAGAAAAATTTTGAGGTTTGTTGGTTTATTTTATTTTAAGGTTTAGGCTATTTCTCATTTGGCCCATTGCTATAGTGTTCTTTGTTTCCAGTAGTAGCTATTTCTCTGTAGCCAAAGTTTTATAATCATTTAACTGAGTGGGAAAAAAATCATTTTTCTTTTCAATCGGTGAAACAGGCTGGATGTCTATATTTATGATTATCTAGTTAAGAGGAACCTGCAGAACTCTGCAAAAGCATTTCAAGCTGAAGGAAAGTGTCTTCTGATCCTGTAGGTGAGTATCTGAACACCCAAAAAGTTGAATTTTTGATATATTTTAGTGTTAGTTTTATGCCTGAATCTATTGTGCATTCCAAAATGGCTAGCTATTGATGCTCCCGGTGGCTTCCTCTTCGAGTGGTGGTCGGTCTTCTGGGATATTTTCATTGCAAGGACGAATGAGAAACATTCTGATGTTGCTGCATCATATTTAGAGGCAAGTTTCTTGTTTTCAAGTTTGTGCATGCATATATAATATATATATGAATGCGAAGCACTCTGACGTTGCTGCATCATATTCAGAGGCAAGTTTTTTTGCTTTCAAGTTTCTGCATGCATTTAGTTAATTTATGTCTATGTGATTAAGAAGCACTCTGATATTGCTGCATCAATTTACAGTCAAGCTTTTTGCTTTCAAGTTTGTGCATGCACTCTGATGTTGCTGTATCATATTTAGAGGCACGATTTTAGCTTTCAAGTTTGTGCATGAACTTAGTTAATTTATTTATGTCTATGTGCATCAGCTGTAATCATGATCTTAATTTATATTTTATGCTCTTGAACGGTTCATCTTTGTAGTTCCATGCTCTATTGTGAGCATGCCAGATTTTTTTGTTATCTGATTTATTGTATAAAATCATTCCTACTTGGTAGTATTATGTATACGTTTCTGCTATTATTTCACTAGGACGTTTTGACATTCCAAAGCAGTCTTACTAGCATATGTATATATCTTGTGTGTAGTTATCATAGTTTTTATCTGAAAGACTGCATTGTTAAAGATTCTTGATGGAATTTTCTGATACCTGCGTAAATAGTAATTCAATCTAGTATCATTCTTACAATATCATATGTGATGAAGAGAACATAATTGTGTATTTATACTATTATAATGTGGTATTTTGAAATACAAGATCTTTGAAGATGGTTCCTGCTCAACTAGTTTAGGGTTCTCTGGACTAAGGAGTATGTTAAACTGCCTTTTCAATGCTAGCTAGTTCGATTTATCTGGTCCAGCAGTAGATCCTTTATTTCTTTGTTTTTGTATTTTTGTTTCATGGTTCATATGAAATGACAACTTCACTCGGGCTTGTAGCAGACTCAATTAATTAAAGCCCGGGAACAGCAGCAGCAACAACCCCAGCAGCAGCAGCAGCAGCAGCAGCAGCAACAACAACAACAACAACAACTACAAATGCAACAACTTCTTTTACAGAGGCAGGCTCAACAACAACATCAGCAGCAGCAGCAGCAACAGCAGCAGCAGCAGCAGCAGCAACAACAACAGCAACAGCAGCAGCGTAGGGAGGGTACTCACCTTCTAAATGGTTCTGCAAATGGTATTGTTGGAAATGATCCTTTAATGCGACAGAACACTGGAACTGCCAATGCCCTGGCAACGAAGATGTACGAAGAACGACTTAAATTGCCTCTCCAAAGGGATTCTATGGATGAGACATCTATGAAGGTATCCCTATGAGATGATACAAACTGTTTTCTCGGGAAATCACTCTTTGATGTTTTTGTTGAATGAACTTTTTACCATTTTGGCTCTATTTCAGCAAAGATTTGGAGAAAATGTTGGCCAACTGCTGGATCCAAACCATGCATCAATGTTGAAATCAGCCGTGACATCAGGGCAGCCTTCAGGGTATCTTTTTCTGAGAACTTTATAATATACTTTTAAGCATTTCAAAGCCTGCAGTTTCTTGTGTGGTAGTAATCATTTAGATTTTTTTATAATCCTTTCGTGTTTCCTGCACCATTATGTTTTTCTGTGCATGCTTTGCAGAGAATGTCATTAATATTCAGACCATGTTGGATGGATGATGTGTAATATTCTTAGCACATGTGTAGAATTGGAATAACTTTTGAAATTAAGTGAGGCTGCTGCTTACATGTATCATGGCTCAGCTTGTTTTTTTGTTTTACTTGCTTTCAATGTTGACATGCCAAATGAAATTCGATTTTCATGTGCATATGCAACATGAATAGTGTCCTGAAACCACAAGGGAGATAGGACAACTAACCGACCTTGGTGATTTTGACCGCTAATTAACTACAGAATTCAGGTTCACCAATGCTTGCCTGTGGAATTTGGTGTGGATGAATAAATAATAGAGTAGGTAGAATATTGATTTAGAGGGATCCCAATCTTAAACAACTATTGTGCACTAGAACAAGTATCCTCATCAGTACTGAATGCTGTACCAGAACAAACTCAATGCTCTTCCTTTTCCACTCTTCTAGAAGTGAACCTTGTATTTATAAGAGTGATAAACCAATACTACTGCAGCCTATCCTATAAGCACACGGCAGGTAGTTGCTGTAGGTATGAGGTCACACCACTTCAAAAATTGTCCGAACGCAAAAGACAACCAAGGACCTATGACTGCACCAGAGTTCCAACAAACATTGCTTAGGTACTTTTTGATCTGATGCCGAATTCTATATTTAATATCTGATTTAAATGTTATGCATGTCTGATATGTATTCATGAACACTGTTTGCAGATTCAACACATGTTTATCCTGTTTTCTTCTCATGTTAATTCTTTTGAGATACATTATTGAAACTTGTTCCTATTAGGCAAGTGTTGCATGGTTCGGCTGGTGCTATCTCAGGCACTTTACAACAAGCTCAAGCTAGGAACCAGCAACTTCCAGGTTCAACACAGGTATTTGTTGTTCCCATTGAATAAATTATTGGTAATTTTCATTATGCTGTTGTTGAGTTGTCTGAACCTATGTCTCCAGGATATCAAACCTGAGATAAATCCTGTTTTGAATCCAAGATCAGCTGTTCCTGATGGATCACTAATTGGAGTGCCAGGTAACTCTTATGATGTCTTTTCCTGTGTGCGCGCGTGCGCATTGCTCAATTTTTATCGTCCTATCTATTGGCATGTACATTGAATACATAGCAGGAAAAAAATTCTATGATTCTAGTTTCATCTTCAATTTTATGGAGAAAGACATTGCTCACTGCATTCCTTATGAGTTTTTGAAATAATTTTCTAAGTCTTAATTGCTTTTACTTGCTCTGTAATCCTGATCTTGGCATTGCTTTAAATTAGGATCATATACTTGTTGGAAATATAAGCTAAGACTTTTTCGTATCCCGTTTGTCTCCTCAGTTTCTCAAGACATTGAACATAACTACAAACTTCTCGTATTCCGGTTCCGGATACATTGGAGAATACTGTTCGTGCAATAAACAAAACACTTCGTATTTTGTGATGTAGTTAAGGGGATGAACCTAATCTATTTATGTTGTATGAATACATTTAATTTTGTTGATTTTCATGTTTATCTTTAGGCCCTATATAAAGACCATGTAACTAGTTGTTTTCATCAAGTTGAATCAATAGAAATATTCTCTCTTTCTAGTATATCTTATAGCCTCATTTGCATAATATTTGGTGTCAAGAGTACGCACTCTCTCTTGTGTTTTGATTGTTTGCACTTTCATTTTCTTATCCAAGTGGTATCGGAGCATCATGGCTTCCAACAATAATATGTTGCAGCCTCATCTTTTTCGTTTCACCGGTAAGAATTACAACCAATGGAGCATTCAAATGAAGGTGTTGTACCAGTCTCAAGAACTTTGGGACATCGTCGAAAGCGGAGTTGTAGAACCAACTAATATAACAAATCTCACCCCACAACAATTTCAAGAATTGAAGGAGAATCGCAAGGACAAGAAGGCGTTATTTTTCATCTACCAAGCGGTGGATGAGGTCATATTCGAGAGAATCTCGATGGTGACTGATTGAGTTTTTACCTGCACACAAAAATAAAGATGTTAGATTTAGAAGTAGTTGTGCAAGGTTCTCAATTCTAATCCGCGGTAGCAGTGGCTATGCGGGTCGTGATCCTCTGGGAGGGACTAGCGATGGAAGCTTTGTCAATAAGTTATCTCTAATGTTTTTTATTAGTTATGATGATATTTACAATGAAGTGTGAAAAGAAATTGAGAATATGGTAGTGTGAGATCTAAACTAAAGAAATAAAAAGAAAGAAACTATAACACGTACAAACCTCTTCTACCTTGCTTACCTTTGATCTGTTCGCGACGACTTACCCTGTCTTGGAAGGCGTGCAAGTATGGCGTATAGGATCGTCCACCTTCGCTACCTACACTATGAAAAGAAAAGACAATCTAAAGAAGGATTGTTCATCTCCATAGGCCATCAAGTGCTCTTCTTTGGCTAGGCAGTCTCGAAGCGTTCGGATCTCACGGTTTGCAAGTCATTAGAGAGAATAACACAAGAATAAAAAATAAAACAAGAACAAAACACAAATAACAAGAATAGAAATAACAAAGACAAACCTCAAGTGGATTTCATTAACAATGGAAGAAAAGTAGGCTTACACCGCTGTCACCTCAGTACAAGCATGGACTCCTTCCTCCATGAAAGCTTCCTCCACTCAGATACAAAAATTACAAAAAGAAAACGAAAATCTAACCTAGACTACAAACTAAAGAAAACCCTAGATTTGGCCCTCTGGCTCTGCCTCTGGACGCTGTTCTCGGTTGCACTGCAGGGGTATTTATAGGTGCAGAAGGTAGTAGAGTCCCAACACAACTCTCCCATGAAAACCCGTAGTCAGATAAGACTGAATTGCCGCGGAAACGCGGCTTGGGCCGCGTTTCCGCGACCTTATGGTGGCGGCTGGCCACGCGCTTTGGCGCGTGGCCTCCCCTGGTCCGTCCATCTGGGCGTTTCCTTCTGGAAGTTGAATCTCGGCTCTTCATCTTTGGATTTGGATATAACTTGGGAAGCAAGTTACCTAGATCCCAAATCTTTTATCCACGAATTTGTGATCCTTCTTTGGCTTTTATTCTCATCCTGCAAGTGTTTAGGGTTGAATAGAAGTCTATCCTTCCTTCTTCTTTAATATTTGCAACTTTGGCCCTTGTGTATTTGCAATTTTGACAATTGATATTTGCACTTTTGCACTTGGGCTTGAATATGGGCTTTTTTGGGCTTCTTTTTAAGCTTTATTTCTTTATTTTAATATTTCGAGGCCTGCACACAATAAATAATAAAATATTAGTAAATGTGCAGAATTATAGGAAAAAATATGAAAATGTGATGGTAAATATAATGATAAAAATGCACTTTTCACTACCAATCACACCCCACACTTATCTTTTTACTCGTCCTCGAGTAAAAATCAAAGAGAAAGAAAATTAATCTAACCTAACTCACTTTCGTAGGAATCACGGTTGCACTTAGCATGTGCAACAAGCCGTTAAACCCCTAGGTTACCCTAGAGGACGAGTGTTGTCTCGTGAGGGTTTTCAGCGGATTACACCCACAAAATCCATGAAAAGGTAAATATTTGAAATACGTTTGAAGAGACTAAGTAATCTATAAGTTTTATGATTATCATTTTTATTCATTCTTCAAACTTAGTCTTTATAAAGTAAATTGCTATCCATTTTAGGTAGGCCAAAATTGAACTTTTGTATAGTCCTTTTCGTTACCCTAAGTCATATATGCATCCTTGTGAATTTTTACTAGGAATTCCTTAACTTGGACTCTCATGCCTCTTTATTGTTATTTTTTTTTTTTTTTTAAATATGTATAACTCATCTAATTTTCTTTCGTGTAAGCATGAAGGCTTCTTGAGGCTCTCATACCTAACTAATTGACTATTAGATGTGTTAATACATATATAATATTTCTTAGTTTTCTTAGGCTTTCTAATCCACCCATGTAGCGAACTTAAAGTCGATGACTCCAAAACTGGTCGGCTTTAGGGCACCAGGTGAGAAAACACCCCGCGGACTCAAATTCGAGTGAACTAGGCCACAAAACTAAGGACTTTATTTTATTTAGAACTCACCTTTTGGCGTGAATACTTATGCTTCTTGAGGCACATGTATCCAGCTTAATTGGTGAAATTTTTTTCAAATAATTTTTTTTATGAGGCACAAAGGTCTTCGTCTTAGAATCCTAGATATGCATTAGGTATGCAAATTTCATTAAGGTAAAAATCAAGACTAACTACTTATTCAATTTCTCCTCCTATACCTAAAAATTCAACAATTTATTTATTTGACCGAGTTTTTAGAAATCCTAATCATGATTTTCCTAATTCTTAAGACTAACTTAGATTTCTTTCAAAAGATAAGTCAAAATATTGTCCTTTTTATAACAATTTTTTTTTAATTAGATTTTTTTTATTAGCAAATTTTTGTTAGTTTCTAACTATGTTAGTATGTTAGTAAAGCCTACCCCCACACTTATCTCATGCATTGTCCTCAATGTATGAATGAATGCATATATTCATGAAAAAGAACAAGGGAAGGCAGAAGTTACCTTAAGGTGGTGGTTCCGGTGGTGGTCTAATTGGGCCAAGCGTTGCTACCCAATCAAGATAACATAATACTTCATGGAGGAACCCACCAAAAATTTTTCTTGTATAACCCACGAAAATGTATGTGTGATCATTTTTTAAAATTTCCACCCTATCAAATTTCCAAATTTCATAATAAATTTCAGAGTCAATTGTATCAACCTCCTTGTCCCAAAATGGAGTATGAAAAGATGGAATTATTGACTTGGACGTGGGAAGTACGGGAACGAATACCGACTCAGGAAAGAAACTTAAATCAAGTAATGGTTCAGGAGTCGGGCTAGGTTCAGGAAGTGGGTCCAAATCAATAAGTTGAAGCTCAAGTCCACAATAATCTTCTCACAATGGAATGTGACTCAATGTTGGTGATTCAAGTTCAGGAATGATAGGTGTGGGAATCAACACTGACTCTAAAAGATTACCTAAGTCGGGTAACAAAACAGGAGTCAATAATGATTCGGGAATTTGAACTTGATCACAGATTTGAGAATCCAGGTCACATATCTCATTGAGCTCAATATCATAAAAATGAGAACTTGCCAATTTATCCATGACTTTCAAAATTGCAAAATTGGTCAAGTTCAATATGATCATCAAAATGGGTGATTCAATTTCATGATGAATTGGAACATGATCCAATGTTGACTCGGAAAAAGTGAAATCAGGTGGAGACACCGGAGTCATTATTGAATCAGGAAGTAAAATTGAATCACCAAGTGGGAGATCAGGATCATATTCATGCTCAAGTTCTATTTCAGGAAAGGAAAAACTTGCCAAGTTATCAAAATTTGAAGTTTCGGCAAGTTCACATGATGGCACTGAATTAGAATCTTGTTGTCCAAAGCAACTTGGTTCGTCGGCTCTAAGAGAGTGGTCAGCAAAAGCAGAAATGGCCGAACGGTGAGAACGTAAAGATTGAACCATCAGATCTATTTCACGATCACGGGCTAATCTAGCCTGAGTCATGGCTGCAAGCATCCTTTCATAGTTGATAGGTTCATCATGTTGTGATTGGACTTGAAAGGATGAAGTGTAATCGTGATGAAGTTGTGAGTCGGTGGACTCACGCATAATCATGTCTGCGATTGATGGTAATTGTTGCTTGGACTCATGCATACTTATCATTTCCCCGATAGATGATATTCTATTCTGAATGGGTGGATCAGAGTATGACTCTTGGGAATATTGTGGACAAGGTGGAGACGGAGGACAAGTCGGTTGAAAATTGGACTCGGGGGAATCGAAACCCCATGAACTCTGTGAAGAGTTGAAGGTATGAAAATTATGGTCATAAGATGGGGGGTATGGGTTATAATTATTCGGATAAGACCATTCCGGCACACTAGGTTGGTCAAAGTTGTGATATGCCGGGTTGGTAATATCCGAAAAATAGTTAGGTGTGTAATATGAATTAAAATTGGAAAAATTATTATTATATGCCATATCACACCAACACAACAAAGAAAAAGAAAACAAACAAATAAACAAACAAAAAAGAAAAAATTCTAACCTAAGTTAGGGTAGACCTATGACCTAGACGACTCCTAACTGGTTAGACTGTCCACGGGAGGTAGGGTGCAAACTTTGACCACAAGTTAATCAGCCAGGTCAGGGCAAGAGTGGTGGGAGGTTTTCCGTCAAAGACGTTCCTTAATTAAATAACCACCAATCTTCGGGCTTTCGGCCCTCAATCCCCTTCCTAGACACTGATTTGGCAGGAGTCAACTTCCAGCACTGTTCCCCCTTAGGATAATCTCCTAATTGAGTCCGAGATGTCCCTAGGGCCAACGTCTACTAATTTTAAGTTAGGCTTGGGTTAGTGAGTGCTTGGGATATGTTTTTTGGGCTAAGGAAGGGTGATGAAATCCCCACTTTATCTTGTTAATGGGTTATGCCCTTAAAATAAATTTGTGCAAGTGTACAAAATATGTAAATAAGATTCACTCAAAGCATCAGCCAAGAGATGAGTCCTATTCTACATGCAATGCGAACGTACCTTGCTCCAGCACTCTTCAACAGTAAAAATAAAGGAATTGAAAAGACACGTGCCTAATATGCAAACGTCTAATCAATTTTTATCTTTAACAACAAGTATTTTACTGTTGATTAATTAGCAGTAAGCAGGGTTATCACAGAACAAAGTTTAACAGAGCAGTAGACAGATATTGCAATTTTCAGCAACCTGCAGAAAAATTGATCAGTAGTTCACTGCTACCGCCGCGCGGAACCGCGGCTATTGCCGCGTTTGCGCGGCAAAGTAACAGGCTCTGCTGCTCTGCCTTCGAGGGCAGAGGCACAGAGTTGCTATATGTCCACTTCTGCGGTTGTTTTTCTGTTCTCCAAACCTGCAAACAGAAAAGAATAAAAGAATGTTAATAATTTTTTTTTAATTTTAGAGAAAAACTTACCGTCCCTCCCTGGCAACGGCGCCAAAATTTTGATTGAGTTTTTACCTGCACACAAAAATAAAGATGTTAGATTTAGAAGTAGTTGTGCAAGGTTCTCAATTCTAATCCGCGGTAGCAGTGGCTATGCGGGTCGTGATCCTCTGGGAGGGACTAGCGATGGAAGCTTTGTCAATAAGTTATCTCTAATGTTTTTTTATTAGTTATGATGATATTTACAATGAAGTGTGAAAAGAAATTGAGAATATGGTAGTGTGAGATCTAAACTAAAGAAATAAAAAGAAAGAAACTATAACACGTACAAACCTCTTCTACCTTGCTTACCTTTGATTTGTTCGCGACGACTTACCCTGTCTTGGAAGGCGTGCAAGTATGGCGTATAGGATCGTCCACCTTCGCTACCTACGCTATGAAAAGAAAAGACAATCTAAAGAAGGATTGTTCATCTCCATAAGCCATCAAGTGCTCTTCTTTGGCTAGGCAGTCTCGAAGCGTTCGGATCTCACGGTTTGCAAGTCATTAGAGAGAATAACACAAGAATAGAAAAATAAAACAAGAACAAAACACAAATAACAAGAATAGAAATAACAAAGACAAACCTCAAGTGGATTTCATTAACAATGGAAGAAAAGTAGGCTTACACCGCTGTCACCTCAGTACAAGCATGGACTCCTTCCTCCATGAAAGCTTCCTCCACTCTCAGATACAAAAATTACAAAAAGAAAACGAAAATCTAACCTAGACTACAAACTAAAGAAACCCTAGATTTGGCCCTCTGGCTCTGCCTCTGGACGCTGTTCTCGGTTGCACTGTAGGGGTATTTATAGGTGCAGAAGGTAGTAGAGTCCCAACACAACTCTCCCACGAAAACCCGTAGTCAGATAAGACTGAATTGTCGCGGAAACGCGGCCTTATGGTGGCGGCTGGCCACACGCTTTTGCGCGTGGCCTCCCCTGGTCCGTCCATCTGGGCGTTTCCTTCTGGAAGTTGAATCTCGGCTCTTCATCTTTGGATTTGGATATAACTTGGGAAGCAAGTTACCTAGATCCCAAATCTTTTATCCACGAATTTGTGATCCTTCTTTGGCTTTTATTCTCATCCTGCAAGTGTTTAGGGTGAATAGAAGTCTATCCTTTCCTCTTCTTTAATATTTGCAACTTTGGCTCTTGTGTATTTGCAATTTTGACAATTGATATTTGCACTTTTGCACTTGGGCTTGAATATGGGCTTTTGGGCTTCTTTTTAAGCTTTATTTCTTTATTTTAATATTTCGAGGCCTGCACACAATAAATAATAAAATATTAGTAAATGTGCAGAATTATAGGAAAAAATATGAAAATGTGATGGTAAATATAATGATAAAAATGCACTTTTCACTACCAATCAGTGACTTCAGCGAAGGAAGCATAAGATAAACTTCATTCTTCATACAAGGGAGATGACAAGGTGAAGATGGCAAGGCTACAAACTTTTCGTGGTGAATTTGATACAGTCAAAACGAAGGACTCAGAATTTATTGAAGATTATTTCAATCGGGTTATTTCTATTGGTAACCAATTGAAAGTGAATGGTGAGAAGATTGAAGATAAAAATCGTTAAGAAGATTCTACGAAGTTTGACTCGGAAATTTGAGTCTACCGTAGTGGCCATTGAAAAATCGAAAGATTTGTCTACACTATCTGTGGAAAGCTTATTGGGATCACTTCAATCTCATGAACCTCGGATGAAGCAATATGGTTCAACTCCTCTTGAGCAAGCCTTCCAAGCACAAATGTCTTTTCGAGGTGGCTCCAGAGGAAGAAGAGGAAGAGGTTTTAATCGTGGAAGAAGAAAAATGTCTTTTCGAGGTGGCTCCAGAGGAAGCAGAGGAAGAGGTTATAATCGTGGAAGAAGAAAAAGTTCTGCTGTAGGTAGAGGCGATGATGGACGACATCAAGCAAGTGATGAAACATGTAGTGTTGAAGAAATTGCGCTTGATGACGTGTGGTACATTGACAGTGGATGTAGCAATCATATGACCGGGAATAAGGTGTTTGTAGACCTTGATGAATCTATTACAAGTGAAGGCCGGACCAGTGATGACAAGAGAATTTCCGTGAAAGGAAAGAGTGATATTCTTGTGCAAACAAAGAAGGAGCAAAGCACATTTCTAGTGTTTTATATGTGTTCCGGGATTCAAACATTATCTTCTTAGTGTCAGCTAGCTTCTACTTCGAGGATTTCATGTTCATTTCAATGAAGATGTGTGAGAGATCAATGACAAGCACGATACCCTTATTACAAAGGTGAAAATGACACAAAGTAAGTTGTCTCCTTTCAAGCTTAATTCTCAAATTGATTCATGCATACCACTATACAAGACAAATAATGGCTATGGCATTTTTTGTTTCGGACATTTGAGTTTCAAGACCCTTTCTCATGTGTAGCAAAAATATTGTTGAAGGCATGCCACTTATTGAACCTGAAGAGAGAGTATGTGAAAGATGCACACTTGGCAAAAGCATCACAGAAATTCTTTCCCAGTTGGAAGATCATGGAGAGCGTCTCATCCTTTAGAGCTTGTACGTTCTAATCTTTGTGGTCCAATGCACACTACTACGATTGGAGATAATCGGTATTTTCTCACATTTATTGGTGATTAGTAGGAAGATATGGATTTTCTTTCTCAAAGAAAAATCAAAAGTTTTTGAATTTTTTAAAAGCTTCAAGGCTTTGGTCGAAAGGGAAAGTGGCTTTCCATTGAAGACTACGTACTGACCGTGGAGGTGAATATGTTGGTGGTGAATTTAAAGCTTTCTTGAAGGAAAATGACATTCGACATTAACTCACTGCTCGATATACTCCTCAACAAAATGTTGCTGCTGAGAGGAAAATCGAACTATTATGGAATTAGCTCGAAGCATGTTGAAGGCCAAAGGTATTCCAAATGATTTTTGGGCTGAATTTGTGGTGTGTGCTATCTATCTTTTGAACCGGGTATCATCAAAATTGCAAGATCAAACTCCTCAAGAAGTTTGGAGTGGACATAAACCAAGCGTGGCACATTTGAGAGTTTTCGACAGCATTGCTTACTCCCATATTTCAGATGAGAAGGAAAAAGTTGGACGACAAATCAAAAAAATGCGTCTTCATGGTATATAGTGAACGCTCCAAGGCATACAAACTATATAATTCATTCACAAAGAAGCTTGTTATTAGCAGAGATGTAAAGTTCAATGAAGAAGCTCGGAATTGGAGTGCAAATGATCCAAAAGGCAAACCTATTTGTGTGGACATGGAAGAAGAAAAACAAATTCAGCATGATGATGATGAGGTACACACTCCACCTTATTCTTCTCATTCTTCATTTTCATCTTCACCACTCGCGTCTTCGCAATCTACGTCTTCACCAACAAATTCAAGTTCTCCCCGAAAAACAAAGAGCATGAGGGAGAGTTATGAAGATTCAAGAAAACATCTAAATGAAAACTTGGTGAATTTTGCTTTATTTGCTGATGCGGATCGATTTCTTTTGAAGATGCTTCAAAAGAAAAGAAGTGGAGGAATGCTATGGATCAAGAAATTGACGCCATCCAAAGAAACGAAACATGGGAGCTTATGGAGCTTCCAAGAGGGGAAAAAACCATTGATGTGAAGTGGGTCTACAAGACCAAACTGAATTCACAAGGTGAAGTGGACAAATACAAGGCTCGTTTTGTGGTGAAAGGCTACAAACAAAAAATTTGGTATTGATTACCAAGAAGTATTTGCCCCCTCGTCTTGAAACTATAAGAACTGTCCTAGCTTTATCGGCACAAAGAGGATGAAAAATTTATCAATTTGATGTCAAATCAGCATTCTTGAATGGTTTTCTAGAAGAAGAGGTCTATGTGAACCAGCAACCTGGTTATGTGAAGAAAGATGCAGAAAATAAGGTGTCATTTGAAGAAAGTATTATATGAACTCAAGCATGAACAAGTTGAAGGAACTACATTGTTCTGTGATAATAATTCAACTATTTCTCTCTTACAAAGAATTCTGTTTTTCATGGGAAAAGTAAGCATATAAGGATCAAATATCACTTCATTCGTGACTTATAAAAGATGGTGAGATCAATGTCATGCATTGTCAAACCTAAAAGCAAATTGCTGACATCTTTACAAAAGCTTTAAGGTATGACGTTTTCAAGAAGATGAAGGAAAAATTAGCATAGTGGTAATCTAGCTTAAGGGAGGCTGGACTCTTTCGTATCTCGTTTGTATCCTCGGTTTCGCAAGACACATTGAATCTAACAACAAACACTTCTCGTATTCTGGGTACATTGGAGAATACTCTTCATGCAATGTACAAAACACTTCGTATTTTGTGATGTAGCCAAGGGGATGAATCTAATCTATTTATGTTGTATGAACACATTTAATTTTGTGGATTTTCATGTTTATCTTTAGGCCCTATATAAAGACCATATAACTCTGATGGGGGACGAACTCTAGGAAATCTCAACCTAGGGTTTCTCTCCCAAGATAGGGTTTGGGAATCTCTCCCTAGGGTTTCTCACCCGAAGCACACAGGCTACTCAAAATACTCAAACAATAATTTTCATTATCAATCATTGGCTGAAAATAACAATACTAGTCTTGGCCTTAAATAGGCCTACATCAACGGAAAGATCCCATCACAACCGATATGGGATAAAACTAACCAACAATAACAACCAACTAAAACAAACTACAATAAGATAAGATAAGCCAACAACTAAATCAAACAAGTACTACTAGATGTCCCCATCATTCCCTCGGGGTTGGGGAAAACTCGACCCTGTCGAGTGTAGATCTCAATTCTCAATCGGGCCATGGTGGTGGCCGTGGACCCAACAGATGTGCATCAAGGCTGAACCAAGGCGGTGTAGGTGGGACTGGCTTCTGTGACTGATATGCTATAAAAGATGACAACTCAAGCAATGCGCATGTAACAGAAAGAGGCACATCCTCCAGGATGAGAACTGAATCAACTATACTTCGCACCATGAATAGTCTGACCTCCTGTAACTCTGTCTCCTGTAGGAAGATCTGCAAAGGATCATACAAGTCCGGCGATCTTTGGGACACTGGAACCCTCATAGCTGGTGTGGATGTCATTAGCTCCATGACAAGTTCTGCTGTTAGATCTACTGAGTTCTTTACAAGAGGCTCTTCTATCTTTGGCTCTGGTTCAGGCTCATCAACAATTACTGGCTCTGGCTCTAGCTCAACTGCATTATCTTGTTCTGGCTCGTGCTCCAACTCAGCAACAACTTCTGACCCTGGCTCCTCGAGAACGTCAGGCTCGACAAGGGCTGAAGGCTCTGGATCTGTGTCCCTCTTTGCAGCCTGGCTTGCTACACGTTTTTGTAGGGCCACTCGAAACTTAGTGTAGAGATCTGTGATTGATCGGCTCTCAGTCTCTGGCTCAACATTGGGCTCTTTATAATCTGACTCAGATGAATAAATGGGTGGAGCATAACGAGCGCGAAGAAAGTCTTGCAAGAGAAACCAGTATCGACATAACTTATGATTGTTCTCTACCCAATAATATGGCTCTCCCACCAATTTCATTCGGGCATAGAGACACTTTTGCTCAGATGTCAGAGAAAAATAATTGAAGAAAGTTTCAAGATTGCTCTCCTAGTCTTCATAACCGTAACGGTCATAAAAATGATCGGCTCTCAGTCTCTGGCTCAACATTGGGCTCTTTATAATCTGACTCAGATGAATAAATGGGTGGAGCATAACGAGCGCGAAGAAAGTCTTGCAAGAGAAACCAGTATCGACATAACTTATGATTGTTCTCTACCCAATAATATGGCTCTCCCACCAATTTCATTCGGGCATAGAGACACTTTTGCTCAGATGTCAGAGAAAAATAATTGAAGAAAGTTTCAAGATTGCTCTCCTAGTCTTCATAACCGTAACGGTCATAAAAACCACGAAAAGTCGGGACAGCCGCATACATTTTCCATTCAACTTCCTTTGGATCACCATTAGTATGAATATATTGACCACAAAAATAAAATCCCATAAGGAAAATTTCAATGCATAAGCTCAAAAATTACCCAAGAATTTCAAAGGCTCGAACTGGACCCAAATCAGACTGTTGCAGGACTTATAGCAGCACCAAATAGGGATTGTGGAGGTCGTCTCTGCTGTTTGAATGCTGCGAAAATCTATCTAGTAGCTCCGGGGCTCTGTCACGAACCCAATGCTTCAAACAGATCTCAAACGGACTCCGAACGGGCGAGCTTTGGTTTTTTTTGTTGGGGGGGAAATTAATAGGAACTGTGGGTTACTGTTCATGTGAATAGGGTTTACTGTTCACATGAACAGTATCTGTACTGTTCAGATTTACTGTTCACGTGAACAGTATCGGGTTACTGTTCACGTGAACAGTAACGGATGATTACTGTTCACGGAACAGTAATCTCAAAAGTTTTCTCTCTCTCTCTCTCTCTCTTTTTTTTTTCAGATCTAGGGTTTTGGGAATTTGTGGAAGTTTTGGTGGAAGAAAAAAAAAAGATTTTTTTTTTTGTGGAAGCTAGGGTTTTGTAAAAGAAGTGAAAAAGATTAGGATTTAGGTCTGATACCAAAATGATGGGGGACGAACTCTAGGAAATCTCAACCTAGGGTTTCTCTTCCAAGATAGGGTTTGGGAATCTCTCCCTAGGGTTTCTCACCCGAAGCACACAGGCTACTCAAAATACTCAAACAATAATTTTCATTATCAATCATTGGCTGAAAATAACAATACTAGTCTTGGCCTTAAATAGGCCTACATCAACGGAAAGATCCCATCACAACCGATATGGGATAAAACTAACCAACAATAACAACCAACTAAAACAAACTACAATAAGATAAGATAAGCCAACAACTAAATCAAACAAGTACTACTAGATGTCCCCATCAAACTCGTTGTTTTCATCAAGTTGAATCAATATAAATCTTCTCTCTTCTTGATATATCTTATAGCCTCATTTGCATAATATTTGGTTTCAAGCGTAGACACTCCCTCTTGTGTTTTGATTGTTTGCACTCCCGTTTTCTTATCAATACTGGCAGACAATTTATTTTCTTCATAGCATAAAAACAAACTAGTGATGACAGTACCTGATCTGCTTGCAGGATCAAATCATGCGGGCAATAATTTGACTTTGAAAGGGTGGCCCCTCACAGTAAGTGTTCTGTGGAATACCATTATGATTTATTAGTGTAGAATTCTGCTGTTAAACTTTTGATATATCAGCAATCTTGGGTTTTTGATAAGTGTAAATTTTGTGGTGCAAATTTGGTCGTGTTTGTTTTGGAAAGTTCAGTTTTTTTTACTTGATGCTAAAACACAGGGATCTTGGTCATTTCACTTCCTCCATATCCAGGGTATATTCAAATTTCAAAATTTATTAATTCCAGATTGATGCTAAATTTTGTTTACTTTCAATACTTGCATATTCAAGTAATTCAGCTGTTGTTTCTTTCTCTTTCTTCTGGATGGAACTCTAAATTTTTGCTTCTGTTTCCAATTTTATGTTTTAGATCTTAGTCTAACAAGTTGATTTTTATCATGCTGTATATATTCTCACGATAACATGCAGGAATAGTGGCATTTTCTTTCACAACTTGGACAATTCTTTGTTTCTTTCATTTCTTGCTAATTCACTCGGAGACTAAACTTTGTTTGTGTTACATGAAATTCTGTACCACTCCTCAGTTAACATTTGTAACCTAATTCTTTGCTTTATTTGACATGGCTCTATAGTTCAAACTTTCATTTAAGATTTTAATCTGTAAAATATTTATTTTCTTGTTTAGGGTCCCAAGAGTCCCACTACTTAGTTGAAGATCTTTATGGCTTATCGATTTAGTTATTTAGTCCCTCATCATTTTCTTCCTTTATTGGTTCTGTAACGGGTTATCTTTGTGTTCTTATTTCTCTTGCTTTGGTGCATTAACTAATATCTCCTGCATAAAAGTGTTTAACCTTGATATTTGTGTTTCATTGAATTTTTTTTTTGTTGTGTTCGCTGTAGAGGGGTCTTGATGGGGGACGAACTCTAGGAAATCTCAACCTAGGGTTTCTCTCCCAAGATAGGGTTTGGGAATCTCTCCCTAGGGTTTCTCACCCGAAGCTCACAGGCTACTTAAAATGCTCAAACAATAATTTTCATTATCAATCATTAATTGCCGAAAATAATGGTAATCTTAGCCTTATATAGGCCTACAAAAAAAATAACTCCCACCACAACCGATGTGGGATAAAATAAACCAACAATTAACCAACTAAAATAAACTATCATAAGATAAAATAAGCCAACAACTAAATCAAATAAATCCTACTGGATGTCCCTTTCATTCCCCCGGGGTTAGGGAAAATTCGACCCTGTCGAGTGCAGATCTCAACTCTCAATCGGGCCATGGTGGTGGCCGTGGACCCAACAGATATGCATCAAGGCTGAACCAAGGCGGTATGGGTGGGACTGGCTTCTGTGACAGATCTGGTGGTGGCCGTGGACCCAACAGATATGCATCAAGGCTGAACCAAGGCGGTGTGGGTGGGACTGGCTTCTGTGACAGATCTGCTATAAAGGATGACAACTCAAGCAATGCACAGGTAACAGAAAGAGACGCATCCTCCAGGATGAGAATTGAATCAACTGTACTTCGCATCATGAATAGTCTGACCTCCTGTGACTCTGTCTCCTGTAGGAAGATCTGCAAAGGATCGTACAAGTCAAGTGATCTTTGGGACACTGACACCCTCATAGTTGGTGTGGATGTCATTAGCTCCATGGCAAGCTCCGCTGATAGATCTACTGAGTTCTTTACAAGAGGCTCTTCTTTCTTTGGCTCTGGTTCGAGTTCATCAACAACTACTGGCTCTGGTCCTAGCTTAGCTGCATTATCTTGTTCTGGCTCGTGCTCCAACTCAGCAACAACTTCTGACCCTGACTCCTCGAGAACGTCAGGCTCGACAAGGGTTGAAGGCTTTGGATCTGTGTTCCTCTTTGCAGCCTAACTTGCTATAAGTTTTTCTAGGCAACTTGAATCTTAGTGCAGAGATCTGTGATTGACCGGTTCTTGGACTCTTGCTAAACATTGGGCTCTTTATAGTCTGACTCAGATGAAGAAATGGGTGGAGCATAACGAGCGCGAAGAAAGTCTTGCAAGAGAAACCAATATCGACATAACATATGATTGTTCTCTACCCAATAATATGGCTCTCCCACCAACTTCATTCGGGCATAGAGGCACTTTTGCTCAGATGTCAGAGAAAAATAATTAAAGAAAGTTGCAAGATTGCTCTCCCAGTCTTCATAACCGTAACGATCATAAAAACCACGAAAAGTCGGGACAGCCGCATACATTTTCCATTCAACTTCCTTTGGATCACCATTAGTATGAATATATTGACCACAAAAATATAATTCCATAAGGAAAATTTCAGTGCATAAGCTCAAAAATTACCCAAGAATTTCAAAGGCTCTAACTGGACCAAAATCAGACTGTTGCAGGACTTATAGCAGCACTAAATAGGGATTGTGGAGGTCGTCTCTGGTGCTTGAATGCTGCGAAAATCTATCTAGTAGCTCTGGGCCTCTGTCACGAACCCAATGCTTCAAACAGAGCTCAAAACGGAGTCCGAGCGGGCGAGCTTTGGGTTTTTTTTGTGTGGGGAGGGGGAGATTTACAGGAACTGGGGGTTGCTGTTCACGTAAACAGTAATTGGGGTTTACTGTTCACGTGAGCAGTAATCGGGTGATTACTGTTCACGGAACAGTAATCCAAATTTTTTTTTTTTCGGATCTAGGTTTTTTTTTCATTTTTTTTTTGATTTTCAAGAACTAGGGTTTTGGGAATTTGTGAAAGTTTTGGTGGAGAAAAAAGGTTTTTGTGGAAGCTAGGATTTTGTGGAAGAAGTGAAAAAGAGCAGGATTTAGCTCTGATACCAAAATGATGGGGGGCGAACTCTAGGAAATCTCAACCTAGGGTTTCTCTCCCAAGATAGGGTTTGGGAATCTCTCCCTAGGGTTTCTCACCCGAAGTACACAGGCTACTCAAAATGCTCAAACAGCAATTTTCGTTGTCAATCATTAACTGTCGAAAATAATGGTAATCTCAGCCTTATATAGGCCTACAAAAAAAATAACTCCCAACACAACCGATGTGGGATAAAATAAACCAACAATTAACCAACTAAAATAAACTACAATAAGATAAAATAAGCCAACAACTAAATCAAATAAATCCTACTAGATGTCCCTATCAGGTCTCTATGGGACACTGGATCCACTTTTAATTGTGAAGGAATGTTTTTGTCTTTTAGATATTTTCTGATTTCAGGATGATAGAACTCTTTGATACCATCTGATTCCCTATTTCAATTTGCAAGCTAATGCACAACAGTCTTCCTCACGCCATACAAACTTCTCATTCCATGAGCTTCTAAATAACTAGTGATATCCTTTCTTTGTCTAGAGTTCCATACATCATTCCATTTATCTTCACCCAAGAATATTTGTTTATTCTTTTCTTCAATCATAATTGTGGTGCATTGTTGCTAAGCTCATAAATGATTTTCTCAAATATTGTCCTCCTGCGAGCTGTATTTACCACACATATTTTTTTTAATCTGAGATCTTTATTCTTCATTCTTTATGCACCTACATCCTAGTTACAGTATTCTTTTTTTAATCTCTAAGAATGTGTCATAAGATTTCTTTTTCAAATGTTTGTCCACAATGAATTTCTTGTGCATTTCCATACTTCATTGCTTGTGCATTTCCATACTATTTTTATTTCTTTCCAAATTCCAAATGTTCTTTGAAGAAAAATGAAATATTAATTTCTATTGATTTTTTTGGTGAAATTCAGTTATCATTCTTTTTAGTGATCCTAGACCTTCCTACCTAGTGAAGGCTCCGTGATTATTATCTATGATATGCCCTAATGGTCACTAGGTGTGTGAAGGTCATGTGTGATTAACAATGGTGCCACATGGAATGTTAGTAAAAAGTGAAGGACATAGATATAGGAAGTCATGCGTATATCTATAAGCTTAAGCTTTCGGGTCATAATATAGGTCTCAACCTATATTATGTCTTCATTTGTTTTCTCCCAACAGACTCATTTGCTAAGTTGCCTTCAGTTAAATATCCTTTGTGCATAGTTCTGCACCTTGATATCATAAATTGTTAACTAGAGGCAACAAGTCACTTTGGGCCTGCTATGCACCTAAGAGGAATTGCATTGCTTGGGTGAGGCATTTTATTGTGGTGGATGCTATTCTTATCTACAGAGACATGTATGATGGGTATAGTACTGAGTGTTTGCGTTGCCACAAATGTGTATTGCGCACTTGATCATGTAAATATGTATGATGAGCTGATTTTGAGCAGCTTTTTGGAGGAAAATTTTGGGTACTGAAGCATAGCATGGTGATGCAGAACTAGCAAGGATAAGGGAAATGAAGATAAAATTTGATTATTAGATAAAGATTAATTCGGGCCCCGGCACCCGTGTTCTCACCACTCTCACACATCAGCATTCTCTTACACATCAACATGTAGAGAGATTCAAATGATTAGCAAATCACCATGCTAAACAAAGAGGGATTAGATTTTTTTAATATCAAGGTTTACCTAATCTACTACAACTCTTGTCTATATATAGGCTCACACTCTTAAGACTTCCCTCACCACAACCGATGTGAGATTAAAATAAAAGCTAAAACCACTAACACAAATAAATTACATAAAGAAACTAAGCTATACTGATTCCTATCAATTCTCCCCGGCTTAAAAACATTCATTCTCGATGAATGTAACAGTGTAGGTATAAGGCAAGCACGACCGAGTGGAATTGAATCACATCACGAATCCTCAAGCAGGCCAAGGTGGTGGTCATGAGATCAACACTGATGCATCATGTCTGAATCACGGTGGTGGAGGTAGAATTGGCTTCCATGACAAACCAGCTACAATCGATGGTAGCTCGAGCAAGGTGCTTGCAGCATACTAAGGCAAGTCATCTTCGCTGAAGACTGGATCGATTGTACTATACAACATAAGAGGCTTGATTTCCTGTGAACCTATCTGCTATAGAAAGATCTGCAAATGGTCGTATGTGTTACGTGATCTCAGGGACAATAAACTCATTGTTGGTGGTGATGGCAATAACTCCATGGTATGCTCCGCTGGGGGATCTACATCAATCACAATAGAAGACTTATACTTCTATGGGCCGAGGAGTTATTTCTTGCAATGGCACTAACTCAGTAACAACTTCTAGGTCTGGCTCATCATAAGTGTCAAGCTCGATAAGAACTATAGGTTCTGGATTTGTCATTCTTTGTGGCCAGGCTTGTTAGAAGCTTTCAGATGTCATCAAGGATCTCTCGAAACTCAGCAAAGTGATTTGTGATTTGTTGGCTTTCGGGCTCGGGCACTTGTTCAAACTTGGGCTTACATATCGTATTAAGGTGCATAGCTTACCGAATACGAAGAAGACTTTGCAAGAGAAATCAAGGTCGATATAACCTATGGTTGTCTTTTCACCAATAATAAGCTTCTCCATCCAACCTAAGTCGGACATAGCGACATTTCTCCTCAGTTGTCAGTTCAAAATAACTAAAAAAAATTCTCAAGTTGGTTTTTCCAATATTTATATCCGTAACGATCATAAGAACTCTGAAAATATAGAATAACCACATACATATCCCATTCAACTTTGTTGTCATCAACATCAATATTTATATATCTATCACAAAAGTAAAAGTTCATGAAGAAAATTTAGTGCATAAGCTCAGAAATTACCTCAGAGATCTCAATGAACCGAATACGACTCAAGCTAGCTTGAAAAACGGGGCCTGAAGCGTTGCGGGACTGCTGTAGGAAACTATAATGGTACCAAACATGAGTTTGTAGAGGTCAGATTTGTTACCCAAATGCTGTAAAAATTTTCCAGTACTCCTAGACTCAACTATGAATCTAACAATTTAGACAAATCGAATCAGATTACGAATGGGCCTAAAATGAGCTTTGAACTGTTGGTGTGCTGCTGTATGTACAATAGCGACTTAGAGGAGTCGACGATGTCAGCATCGGCCCGATGACGTCATCTTCGGCGTGATGACGTCATCGACGGCTCAGCTCTGGTTTGGCTCAGCCTTGGTCGATGTCATCATCAACTTGAACACTGACATCAGCAGATGAGCCGGCTAATGGGCTGACTCTGGGCGGATCCGGGTCGGGTCGAATCTTGATTGGAGTGAACCCGATTGAGATCTGGTTTCAACTAAAACCCATTTGATAACGGTTTAACTTAAATCTAAAATTTGAAAGCCAAACCACTTCACCTTCTCTTCTTCGCTCGACAGTTAGAGGTTTCAAAACCTGGCAGGTGATGGCTTCTGAATGCGACGGTTGAGAGCCGCGATAGTCGGCTAGTGTTATCAGGCGGCAAAGATGAGAACGACAGACGAACGATGGCGAGCTTCGAGTTGTGGTCGAGGTCGAGACGTTGTGGATCTCAGGCGACGGTTAAAGTCGGGTCAGATCTGGACATTGACGACGAAGTCGGGATCGATCAAGGCGGGGATGTGGATGATGACAGGAAGACGATGGCATTGCTATCGAGGAAGATCTTTTCGCCGGTGAGGCAGTGAACTTGGCGGCAGAGGGAGAAGAGGGATCTAGATGCTGTGGGGCGCCGCGGTTGCTCGAGAGCGGACTTGTTGGCGGGACTGGGGTCTACGTCGAGGGGTGTCGAACGAGATCGAGAAGTCGATGGACAGTGAGCGGCGGCTTGGGGGTCTCGAGTAAGAAGATGAACATGTTTTTTTTTTTCCTATTTTTTCTTTTTTAACTAAAGAAGAGAAAAAAGGTAATGGGATCTAGTTTTTTTTGGAGGGGATATTTCTTTGGAAGCGAAGATTTTGTGGAGAAGGAAAAATCAGGATTTTATCTCTGATACCAATTTGATGCAGAACTAGTAAGGAAAAGAGAAAATAAAGATAAAATTTGATAATTAGATAAAAAATAATTCGGGCCTCGCCACCCAGGTGATTTCTCACCCATTCTCGCACATCAGCATGCAAAGAGATTTACAATGATTAACAATCACCATGCTAAACAAGAGGTTTTAGATTTTGCAATATCAATACCTAATCCACTATAACTCTTGGCTTTATATAAGCCCACGCTCTTAAGACTCCCTCATCACAACTGATGTGGGACAAAAATGAAAGCTAAAACAAATAACACAAATAAAAACTACTCATAGAAACTAAGCTATACATTACAACTTTTGGCTTTATATAAGCCCACTCTTAAGACTCCCTCATCACAATCGATGTGGGACTAAAATGAAACAAATAACATAAATAAAAAACTACTTAAAGAAACTAAGCTATACCGATCCCCATCACATGGCCTACCAAGCATGCAAATTGTGCATTCCTTTGATTTCAAATAATTTATTGATGGCGTGGTGAAGATGATGGTGTTAATAGATAATATTTTGGTGTTAATAGATAATATTGGCCAATAATGAGTGGATCCATGACGGAAGTTCCAAAATAATTCCAACTTATAATTGATTTCAGTGTTAGAAAGGGGTATAGAACTGGGGCATGCATATGATCTGATGGTGGCCTAGAACTAGCGAGGGGTAAACATCTGGTTTTGGGCTTCGTGGCGTGGTACTACTGTTATTTGTGTATACTAGGGGGTTGGCCTTGCATGTGAAGAGTTGGAAAAATAAGGTCTGTCATTCAGGCGCTGAATGCTCCAAAAATTTTGGGTTTTGAGGTCCTTTTAATGAGGATGTACTTGTCTGTCATTGAGAGTTCACTGTTGTGCATTGGTGGGTTGGCCCTATCTTTAAAGAGTTGGGATGTCATTCATATATTGGATTGATGCATATTAAATTATGTGGCCTGCAACAATTTAGTTCTCAATACAGGGTCTTTTTGAGGGAGGGAGGTTCTGCATTATTTCAAACTTTATTTTTGTATATTCCCCCCCTCAATCGTAACTTCACCGATATCTAGTTTTTACCTGTGCTTAAGTTGTCTTGAAGCTCCGTGCTTTACCATACTTTTAACCTCATAACTTTGAGTCCAGCTGTATGACTTTCTATTTGGGTAAACATGGAGTATTGACTTTCATCATAATAACTTGCATGAATAATCATTCAGACGATGCACACATCTTTGTGTAGTGTTCTCCCTTGTATTGAGAATCCTCCACATCCTGTCATCTCTCTCTTTCTATTCTGAAGTGATGGGTGGAGATATTGGTGTTAATCTAGTAGTTTCTTTCCTTTCTGGTATTAAGTTTGTCCTTTTCTTGCCTTCGAGCTCAAGTCTTATGGACTGTTAGTGGTCATGTAGTCTGGTCGATTGTCTCTTTGAAGTTAAAATTTCATCTTTTTATTTTTTTTATATTTTTATCATTTAGGGTCTTGAGCAGCTTCGTTCAGGAATTCTTCAACAGCAAAAGTCTTTTATGCAGTCCCCCCAATCATTTCACCAACTTCAGTTTCTGACTCCGCAACAGCAACAACTATTGCTTCAAGCGCAACAGAACTTGACATCTCCTTCTGGAGGGGACATCGACAGCAGAAGGTTAAGAACGCTACTTAACAATAGAAGCATTATTCTGGGGAAGGATGGCCAGTCAAACTCAGTTGGTGATGTTATTCCAAATGTTGGGTCTCCTGTGCAAAGTTCGTGCACTGTAATGCCACGCACAGATACTGAAATGTTGATTAAGGTGCGGCTCTCCATATTAGTTTTCCTGTCCTGTTGCCAGAGCTCATTTTTTCCATTTCATGTTAGGTGGATCTATGAATTCTGAAACATGTTTTTGCTCCCCCTTCTTTTGCTTTTTATTCCACTACAAATCAGGACAATCAAGTGAGACTTGATAATTTTTCCTTCATGCTAATTGTGGTAACCTGAGTCCTTTTTTAATGGTGGCAACTTGAATGTAATGGTCTGAGAACCTGAATTTGAACTTCTTTTACATTGTTTTTTTTAGTAGTCGTTAGCTGAGATCTTCAACAGCTTATAGCTAGGCCTCTGCATCTATTTGAAAAATGAGTTCTGTACTTATCTTTCGGCTTTCAGCAGTATTTGCTTGCCAAAGAGATTAGTGACGTATATTGGTTCGATCATCATACTTTGAGCCTTCTGCAATGAAAATGTGGTTGGCTATGGAGTAGGTCTCAAAGTCAAAGTTGCGAAAGCTCCATAAAAACAATTGACCTAGATTCCATAATCAATGACATGACATTAGCTTTGGGCTGGTGCTGATTTATGGCCAAGACGATTCAAGCCATAGGGGAGTTATCTTTGTAATTATTTTTCTATCTTTTTCTTTGTGTTGAAACTTGGTACAGAGAAGGGAATGCTGATAGGCACATAGATAGACCTATCTTGTTCATGTGAATTATGGTCATTCAATTCAGTAAGACATCCTAATCCCCATAGAATAAGTTATAACTTAGATGAGAAAATTGGGAGAGGAATTCGTCAATGTCAGATCCTTTCAGAATCATGTTAGTGGTCTAGCAGTCAAATGGAGAAACATTCCTTTAAAATGCAATCCTGTCGGGTCTAATTACAGAGGAAAAAGATTTGGAGTAAGTAATCCGGAGTTCATTAGAGCATTCTATGTAATTTTCCTTGGTACAGAAATTTAACTGATGTTTGATTGCTGAAATGCTTACAGTTAAACTCTGTCCTTCTCTCTAAAATTATTATTAACAGAAAACGTCAATCAATTTGCTTTGAACAGTTTCTTTTCTGATGGTCCTTGTACAAGTCTCCTGCAATTTGTTCCTTTTGAAATGAAAGCAGGGATTTTGCATCAACCAAGAAAGATTACTTTGTTATAATGTGTTAAAGCCCCCCCCCCCCCCCCCCCCCCCCCCCCCCGCGGTTCATTTCATCATTTCTTCGAGCTTCGTTATATCACTTATGCAATCCTTCACATGTTTTATTCTCCTTTATCAGTCCATTATATCAGTGTTCACATAATTTATTCATTAATTCTTGCATTAAGTCTATGTAAAAGGTTGCCAAAGTAAGACATCATTATATTGTCATTGACTAGATTTCTTTTGTCAGATAAGTTGTGCATGTATGATGCTACATGTATTGTTTGATACCACTAGATTATTTTCTTTTCGTGAACTTAAATTTTGCCCTTCAATTGTTCGATGCTTCTTGTTTTTTCCCCTCTACGTGCTTTTCTCTCTCTCTCTCTCTCTCTCTCCCCCTTTTTTGCTCTCCGATCGGATGTTACTCACCAACAATTGTAAATACTAATATGAATACAAACTGGAGGCAGTACTTTGTTATTTTTTTTATTGAAAAGAGGGCCTTGTGATTGACATCAGAAGGATTGGTTTCGCACATTACATGAGTTATTGGACAGCAGTACCTATTGTTGGTGTTCTTTTTCATGCGTTGCCTACCATCACAAGGCAGGCAGAAAGGAAACCCACCCACAACTGGAGGGATGTCTGATCAAGCGGTTGCTAATTTTATGAAGGCTTGCCTTTTTGACCATTCAATTAATATTTCAATGGAGCAAGTAGTTTACTTGCCATCCACTACTATTCATTGATTTCTGCTGTGATTTTAATAGAAATGCAATTAACGGTAACATCTGTGCAGTATCAGCTATAGATGCAGCAAATTAGTAGCCCCTACACCAAAGCTCTTTCATACATGACCTTACACTTTGTGATGACCTGGTTGTCAATATCGTACTCCTCGTTTTGCTACAATACCCTGTATCTTTTTCTGAAACCAGGTCAAGTTGGTAGCTCCTATTCTCTGTAATTATGGTTTGAGAGGCTATTCTACATTTTTTGTAGCCCTTGACGCCTCTGGTATGTTATCAACTAGCCGGTCTTCTCAGCTTGGCGATTTTGTTCATATTTCTCTGCATCAGCCCTATTTTGCTCATCTAGACAGTCTCAATGATACTTCCTTGAACTCATTTGCCCTTTGAGCTATTTTTTTATTGAAGATGTGACTTCTTGATTTTTTTGAATATTTGCAATCATACAATTTAATTTTGACTCATTCTAGATCTATTTCTTTTGTTATTATTTTTCTTATTTTCTTATTTTTGTTTAGTAGAAGATAGCTCAATTGCAACAGCAGCAACAACAACAAAGCAGCAGTCCACAGCAGCAGTTTCAGCAGCAGGGTATGTCAAGTCAGTTATCACAAAATTCAAATCACCATCTTGCTCAACAAGAGAAGATCGGTGCTGGTACTGTGACAATGGATGGCAGCCTCTCGAACTCCTTTCGAGGAAATGATCAGGTTTGTCTTTAATTATCAGTACATGCATCTCTAGAACAGTGTTCTGTAAACAACTGAATGTGCTGTTGGACTGTGATCTATACTGAGGTTGGTAATGCTGTGGAACCATGGTATTGATAAGGCGGGGAATCCTAGTTCTATTTGATGTTGTTAGTGGTCAAAGTCACCTTTTATATTTTAGTTTAATGTGCCTGCTAATATATGTCATTTTTTTCTAACATCTAGAATCCACTCAAAATATGATCTCTACATGTAGTGACCACCTTTGACATCTGATATATATATATATATATATATATATATATATATATATATATATATATATATATATATATATATATATATATATTTGGGGGGGTGGGGGGGATCTTTTACATGGCTGTACAAGCACTGGTGCTTGTTTGTTTTTTCTTTTTACTACCACATGGTGCCTATTTTTACTATTTCCAAACTACATTCCATAACTATTAGCTGTAAATATCTGATGCATCTGTATCTGGGCAGTCATTTAACTTTGAAATAGTTAATAATTAATAGTGAATTATTTAACTATTAATTAATAGTTAATTAATTGTTAATTATTTAATAGCTTTTCAGAATTATTAATTGAAGGATTTTAAGCAGTTAGAGTTGGCCTGTCAACGTGAATGACCATCGTTTGGTATTTTTAAGGTATTAATTTTAAGCATTGTGTAGTGATAAGGGTATGCATTGTTGAATTTGAGTATTTGACATTGATTCTTCGCACACTTTTTGACTAATTTGTGGTTGCGACTTTTGTTGGAGTATCCAGAACTCAAAGAACCAAACTGGTCGCAAGCGAAAGCAGCCTGTGTCATCTTCTGGACCAGCAAATAGTTCTGGAACTGCAAATACTGCTGGTCCATCTCCAAGTTCAGCACCCTCAACGCCATCCACACACACTCCTGGAGATGTGATCTCGATGCCAACGTTGCAACACAGTGCTAGCTCATCTAAGCCTTTGATGATGTTTGGTTCTGATGGCACCGGAGCTTTAACGTCGCCATCAAACCAGTTGGTTAGTATGCAACTTAATTGAGGCTAATAGTTCTATGGCTAATTGGAGAGCTAAAGCTCGATAGGTTCTTACTGTGCACTCATTAGCACTTTATCTTAGCATTGGGATGATAAAAATATTGGACTGCAGGCTGACATGGATCGTTTTGTGGACGACGGTTCACTGGATGACAATGTAGAGTCTTTTTTATCTCATGATGACACAGATCCGAGAGATACCGTAGGTCGCTGTATGGATGGTGCTAAAGGTATGCTTGTATCTGATGATTACAGTGCTTAACAGGAGAAAAAACTGTCCTTGTGATTAATGACCTGCCACTAATGTCAAAATAACTAATTCAGAGTTTCATCTCCATTTTAGTGGCACTGCTTCTGATGCTTGCTGTATTATGCTTTCAGGGTTTACCTTTTCTGAGATTGGAATCACCCGTGCAAGTACCAGTAAAGTTGTTTGCTGCCATTTCTCATCAGATGGAAAACTGCTTGCTACAGGTGGCCATGATAAAAAGGTGAGCAAATATGGTATATCTTATCAAAACTGTCACTGTGATTCTATGATAAACAAAAAGATACATTATTCTGATGGTCTTGCAATATATAGGCTGTTTTGTGGTTCACAGACGCTTTAAAGCCAAAATCTACGTTGGAAGAGCACTCTTTGCTGATAACTGATGTTCGCTTCAGCCCAAGCATGCCGCGTCTGGCTACTTCTTCTTTTGACAAGACTGTTAGGGTTTGGGATGCTGATAATGTGAGTGGCAATTGACATTCAACGCTTAATGTCATTTTTTTCAAGTGGTTTTTTCTTTGTTGTTGGTTTCTTTCCAGTTGTATTTGTGCTGGCTGTTGATCTCTCTATTTTCAGTTGCCATATGTGATGTAAAATAATATAGCTCGCAATCACCTTCAAAGTTTGAAACTAGGATTTAAAAGTTAAATTGAGAATCTGGATACAGTTTTGGGCTTCACCCCTTGCATGGGCGTCACATCCAATACTAAAGAGCAACAAATCTCAAGAATTCAAACTGAAAATTTTGGGATTTTAATCATTCAATAATTGCCTTCAAAGAGAAGTCTTGGGGCTTTTTATAGGCCTTACATTGGTATACTTTCTAGGAAGTAACCGATGTGGTATTAAAGGCCCATGAGTAAAATAACACTACTTAAACAAATAAACTAAACAAATAAGTAACTAAAATCAAAGAAATGCGGCACGCTGTTTTCTGGGATAGACTCGATCGAACTGTCGTCTCAGTGGCGTGATGTCCTCATCATTTCTCTCGAGGTGGGAAAAACTCGACCTTGTTGAGTGTGTGGTGGAAAGCTGCTGGCTGGCTATGGTAATTCTCCAGTAGGTCGGGATCAAACTGTAGGAAATTTTTGATAATTGAAGAATTTTCTGATTCAGGTCTTCTTTTTACTTAATAAGATAACGTCGCGTTCTTTCGTCTCTAGTAGAGACAATCTGATTATCCAAGATATAATCTATATTTTCTGTTGTGGGGTAATTTTGGAGGAGGTGGAGGTTATGCGGCTCTCAGAGAGGTCCCGGGTAGGCTTATCCACAAAAGGATCAGAAGGGGTATCAAAAGTATCTCTATATGGAACCAAATTCTCGATATTAGAAGTGCAACTAATATCAAAGTCCGGTGGAGGTCCACTACAAAAGCGTTTGAATTGATCTTCTCAAGGATTTGAAACGGTTATGCGCTTCGCGCGTAAAATTTCTTCACGGTTCTAGGAGAAAATCGCTCGGGTCTTAGGCAGACCATCACATAGTCACCGACATTAAATGTCCTTGATCTACAGTGTAAATCGGCACAAGCTTTATAATCAATATTATTTTTCATCATCTTCTCTGATCTCATGTAGTGCACGTCTATGAGATGCGAATGTCGCTGCAGAGTCTGATACATAGAATGATGATGAGAACTAAATCAATTGGTTCAATTGGTGAAACCAATTGGCTACCTAGATCTAAAGCCAATTACTATCTCAAATGGATTAAGACTTGTGGTCCTATTAACATAACTATTGTATACAAATTCAGTCATAGGCAAAATTTGATCTTAAAATTTTCCCAACGACACCTAAGGAGATTTTTAATGTTCTATTGACTAACTCGGTTTGCCACAAGTTTGTGGATGAAAGGCTGTCAAAAATTTTAGCTTGATTCCCATCTTGGGCTACAGTGATTGCCAGAAATAACTAACAAAATTAACATCCTTATTAGACGATAATCTGTCAACCAATAGTCATGCTTTTTCTGTGTTTGTCAATCCTAGTATGAAGTCTAATCTTACATCTTGCCAGGGGTAACTGGGCACATGGAGTGGAGTGTAAGTCCCTTTAATCTGTTTTTTGCTGTTTGGCCAGTTGACATGTGCGACATTGGCCAATGATCTTAGCGACATCCCTCTTTAAGCTCGGCTAGTAGAATCTATATTCAATAGCCTCAATCGTTTTGTTCTAGCCGAAGTGCCCAGTCAGACTTCCAACATGCATTTTCCAAGAGAGGATATCTATTCAAGTTCCATGAGTGGTGTATTTCCTGTACAAATGTGTAATCATGGAGGAATTCTATCTACTTGCTGTGTCCGCATTTAGCCTCTTTTGGGAGTTGAGGTATTGCAGCGCTTTAGGATCCAAATACAACACTTTCGGTAGCAGATAATTTCAAACTTTTTCGGTAGTAGATAATTTTTCCAGTAGTGTAAAGCCTGCATAACCGCGTAAATTTTCTTGTCATATGTGGAGTAGCGCTATCGGGCGTCATTTAACTTCTCGCTGAAATAAGCAACGAGATGGTTCTCTTGACTCAACACCTATCGCTAGTTCTGATGCGTCACATGTTACTTTAAATACCTTCAAAAAATTAGGGAGACGCATAATAGGGGCTTCAGTCATCATCCTCTACACTTCCATAAAAGCCTAGGTGGCGGCAGGAGTCTACTGAAATTCCTCTCTTCAAACAGTCAGTTATTGGTGCCATATAGTCATAAATTTTTTTATGAACCGACAGTAGAAACTGGCTGACCTGTGAAAGCTTGACTTTCCTAATCGTTCGGGGTTGTGGTCACTCGGTGATTGCTTTCAAGTTCTCTGGGTCTGTAATAACTCTCGGATGAAATCACAAATCCTAGGAAGATAACCCTGTTTGTACAGAAAGCGCACTTTGAGTTTGGATAGAACTTCTTAGCTTGGAGTGTGCGAAGGACTTGCCTCAGATGGTCCATATGTTGTTTTTGAGTTCGGCTGTAAATCAGGGAGGGTAGATCTCGGCTCTTGATGAGATCGACCGTGGGCGGGGATGGCGGGGGAGGGGCAGGCGGAGCGTAGGGTTAGGGTCAAGTGAGGGAGGGGAAAAAGAACAAAACTGTATATATATTTGAAATAGATCTATGATTTTGGAGAGGCTATGTTTTTTTTAGAGAGGAGGAAACATTTGAAAGGAGATTGAGATCAAAGCTCTGATACCAAATTGATGTAAAACAATATGGATCACAATCGCCTTCAAAGTTTGAAACTAGGATTTAAAAGTTAAATTGAGAAACTGGTTTGAGTTTTGGGCTTATCACCCCTTGCACGGGCTTCACACCCAAAACTCAAGCTAAAAATCTCAAGAATTCAAAATGAAAATTTTGAGATTTTAATCATTCAATTATTGCCTTGGGGCCCTTTTATAGGCCTTACACTGGAGTACTTTCTAGAAAGTAATCGATGTGGTACTAAATACAACAACAACAACAACAACAACAACAACGAAGCCATTTGTCCCAAGTCTATGTGGTACTAAATGCTCACGAAAAAATAACACTATTAAAGCAAATAAACTAACAAACAAGTAGCTAAAACCAAAGAAACGCGGCACCCCATTTTATGGAATAGACTCGATCGAACCATCATCTCAATGGCGTGATGCCCTTATCAATGTTTCTATACTAACATGACTTTTATGTAATGTTAGTATAGAAACTGTGGATCTTAGCAGCTTGATTTATTATTATTCTTAAACAAGTAGCTAAAACAAAGAAACGCGGCACCCCATTTATGGAATAGACTCGATCGAACCATCATCTCAATGGCGTGATGCCCTTATCAATGTTTCTATACTAACATGACTTTTATGTAATGTTAGTATAGAAACTGTGGATGTTAGCAGCTTGATTTATTATTATTCTTCAAAATTTTATGTTGAGTATGGAAGACTGGCTTTTAGCAACTTGATTTATTATTTTTCTTTTGATTGAGCATCAGATAGTATCCCATTCTAGTTTTTTATAAATCCACACATGTATCTTAATTGCTGTATGCATGGTGTTAATCCAATTCTACTTGGCATGAATTAACTTTTGTACTGACATGTATGAACTTGACAATGCTTCCTCATCTCTCAATATATTTTTGGCTTTTAATTACTTCAATAATTTAGATCAACTTCAACGTAGTGAATTTTGTATTTGAATGTCATAGCATTGAATTTGAGTGGGAAAGATTCATGCTCAAATCCTTTTGGAAGTAGCCAAGTCTCTCTCCGAGACTCTCTATAAGATAGACTTGTGTAGTTCCGGAAGGATTCGAGCTCGAATTAATACAACCATGCATCATCCAAATACAAGATCTATTCCGTTGAAGTTAATCTATATTATTTCAAGCATTTATAAATCAAAAATTAAGTATTTTAATTACTTTTTGCTCATGCAATAAGTAGGGAAAAAACGGACGACCTAAATAGTGAGCTGGTTAGTTTAACAATGTAGAACATTTGAAACCTAACAAAAATTTGTTTGTAGGATTTTTTTTAAAAATGTTCAGATCATGATTAAATGACTGGATCGAGAATTTGTATGTCTAAAGACAGAGATCTAACCAATTCGCTACTTATGACCGTCCATTTTGCGCCACGTGAACGGGGGCAAAAAATATTCAAAATACTTGATTTTTTATTTTTAGTTACTTTAAATAATATAGATCAAATTCAACGGAGTGGATCTTGCATTTGAATGTCGGAAATTGGTATTTGAGTGGGAAGGATTCAGTCTCGAATCCTTCTGGAACTACACAAGTCTGTCAATCTCTCTATATATGTTGAACCCATCCAGGTATCCGAGGCGCTTAATGCACTCTGACTAATCCCTGGGTTCTGTGCGTTGCCCGCTACCACAGAACATGTAAGTCATGTTTTTTTTACATCAGTGGGGCTAAATGCCCATCAAAAGATTCGAACTGGTGACCTGTCGGGGAGCAAACTCGCGATCTAACCAGTCGAGCTCCCCCTTGAGGACGTCTTTCTTTATATATATATTTTGGAAAACCGCCCAGGTATCCTAGTGGGAACTCCTACGAGACTGGCTTTATACCCCCGCATGGAGTCGGGAAAACCATGGCTCTATAGAGGGCGTTCCCCCACTGGACTAATCCTGCGGGTCGCGTGCCCCCACCCAAGGAATTTTTCGACCACGCAACAGGGTTAGTCACGCTTTACAGCGCGGGGTGAATATCCATCGACAGCTGGATTCGAACTGGGGTCACTAGATTTTTAAGCCAAGTGACTTACCAGTGGGTCGACTGCCGTGAATTCTCTCTCTCTCTCTCTCTCTCTCTCATGTTATATTTTTTCACAAGTTCACATTGTGATACCACCTTCGCCTATCATTCAAACAACTTTGGGGGCTGACACCACTTCAACTCTTAACATGCATCTGGAATTTAAGTCTTTCAATTTGGATTTTCAAACATGCACAACATAAATAGTCATGCATGCATGTTATGCCAAGAAATTAAGAATACTTCTTCTAGGCGGTAGTAGATAAGGGTATTAGTGAGTAAACTATTTGTTTCTAATAATTTTTCATATATCCTTAACTCAGAAGTTTTCTTTTCCATATATCCAAGATTTGTTACAGTTGATATTGCGAGAAATGCATCATTTTCAGACTCTTTTCTGGCGCTCTTCCCAGAATGTTTTGACAGGGGAGAGTGGATGCTTTAAACATTCTCTTATTTATTCTCATTGATGAATGTGATATGTCTCCAATAAAACTTCTGCGACATTGTCATTTGATGGGCTTTGGTCCTGTGTGTTTGTGTAATGCTCAACAAAGTAGACTATCCTTTGCTTGCATGAAGTCATCTGCTATGTGACTTTGGTACAAGTTTAGATTTCCCTTTTTAAGAGGACACTCATCATATCCAAGTTATATGTCTGAGGCCAGGACTTCCCTACGCTGATTTATTGGAAAGCGTTGACATGTTCATTTGTTAACTATTAATATTGGTGTGCGATTATGTCTGTCAAGTATGAGAATATTCTCTTGACATTCTGTTTTCATGGGTTCTCCACATTGCAGCCAGGGTATTCCCTTCGGACTTTTACTGGGCATTCTGCATCTGTTATGTCACTAGACTTCCATCCTAACAAGGAGGATCTAATATGCTCATGTGATGGAGACGGTGAAATACGCTACTGGAGCATCAATAATGGCAGTTGTGCTCGAGTTTTCAAGGTATGAGTAATTTCTTCACTATCATGCGGGAGGAGCATTTTTGTTGCGGTTTATTTTGTTCTTGTTCTAATTCATTTATATTTTAATGCACTCAATGGATTATATTTCTATCAAGAGTCCCTCTATATTCCCATTTTATTCATTTTTTCCTGTAATTTTGCGCGTAGGGGGGGACAACCCAGATGAGATTTCAACCTCGTTTGGGTAGGTATCTCGCTGCAGCTGCAGAGAATATTGTCACAATATTGGATGCTGAGACTCAGGCTTGCCGCCATTCGCTACAGGTCAGTTTTGCGTAGCCACTACTTGGTAATTCATCTCTTGCTTGCTAAAGAAACATTTATGCATGGCAAGTCAGACCAGTTAATATTGAGTTCTTTGGATAGGTGTGTATTCATCACATCGTATATTGTCTGCCAAATTTCAACATTATTGGCTGTATTGTTACAAGTGCTTTTCTGTTGGGTCTTTGTAATTTCTTTGCTTCGTTTATACTCTTGCCTTGCATTGTTTTCTTGCCCTGAATTCTCTCATTTGTCTTGCACTATTCTTATTTATTTATTATTTTTGGTATGCATGTTGATCAATTTCAGTGGTGTTCAAATATAGGCCATAACGCAAGTGTAGACAACTTTTTTGTAGTGGGCAGGAGCTCTGGGGTTCAAATCATGCTTGCATCATGCTACAACCTATATTCCAACATACATACATACATATACATACATATATATATACATACATACATATACATACATATATACATACATACATACATACATACATACATATATATATATATATATATAATATATATATATATATATATATATATATATATATACACATACATACACACCTTTCAAAAATAGATAGATAGATAGAGAGAGACTTGTGTCATTTAGGAAGGATTCGAGGCTGAATCCTTACGGCTCAACTACAACCCTGCGACATATGAATGCAAGATCCACTCCGTTAAAGTTGATTTATATTATTTGAAGTAGTTATAAACCAAAAATCAAGTATTCTAAATATTTTTTGTCCATGCATCATGAAGGGCAAAAATAGATGGTCAAAATAGTGAGTTGGTTGGTTTAACTATGTAGAATAATTGAAATCTAACAAAAATTGGGGGGTGAGAATTTTTAAGTGTTTAGATCATATGATGAAATGATCAGATCGAGAATTTGTTTGTCTAAATACGTAGACTTAAGTAATATGCTATTTTCGGCCGTTCATTTTGTGCCTTCTTGATTGATGGGCAAAAAATTAAAAAAAATTAAATATACATGATTTTTAATTTTTTAGTTGCTTGAAATAATGTAGATCAACTTCAACGGAATGGATCTTGCATTCGGATGTTGTAGGGCTTTATTTGAATGGGAAGGATTCAGCCTTGAATTCTTCTGGAATGACACAAGTCTCTCTCTTTACACACAAATATAAGAGAGTTGAGCTAGACTACTTTTAGAAATATCAAGAATGCAGATTCTTTCGCTTTCATTTTGGTTGATACCTTCTCATCCTTACTGTTGGATGTGATCTCACCCATAAACTAGCTACAGACAAAATTTCATCGATTTCTGATATGATTTACCCATTTATCGAAGTGTTCTAAAATTAAGAAGTTTTAGGTCTCAAAATTGATTTTTTTTTCACTTTATCATAGCGAAAATTGCTGAAATTTTGTTTGTAATCTAATGTTGTGGATTTTGAGTTGAGGTATCAACCAAATTAAAGTGGAAGTATTCGCATTCTTGGTACTTCCGAAAGTAGCCTAGCTCAACTCTCTCTCTCTCAGACACACATATAGAGACTTGGCTACTTCTGGAAAGATTTTGAGCATGAATTTTTCCTACTCAAATTCATTGCTACAATATTCAAATACAAGATCCACTCCGTTTAAGCTTATCTATATAATTAAAAATCATGTGTTTTGTAGTTTTCTTGTCCATGCATCAAATAGGCATAAAATGGACGGCCGAAGTAGCATATTACTTAGATCTATGACTTTAGACAAAGAAATTCTCGCCGATCATTTGATCATGATTTAAACATATAAAACCCCTCAAGCATCAACTTTTGTTACGTTTTAAATATTCTACGTTGTTAAACTAACCAACTCATTATTTCGGCCGTTCATTTTGCGTCTACTTGATGAATAAACAAAATATTTAAGACACTTGAATTTTTATTTTTAAGCACTTTTAACAATATAAATCAACTCGAGTTGGGATGTGATGAGTTACATATGAGTTATGCTTTGAAACGCTCTTGAACCAAGGACTAGTGATGGCCAATGATACATGTGAGACAACTATCACTAAAAGGTTAGCATAATTAATTGAGCCATTAGTAGTTAGTAGCCATGAGTTTTCTTTTTTTACTTTGTTTTAATAATATATCAAATGGAGTGGATCTTCAATTTGAATTTAAATGAGAAGTATTCACCTCCACATCCGTTCTAAAGGACCTAAGTCTCTCTCTCTCTCTCTCTCTCTCTCTCTCTCTCTCTCTCAAACACACACACACACATATAGGCCATAAAGAGGCCTGCAGTGTTTGGGTTCGAATCTTACCTTTGCAAACTATATCTACCTAGCTACCTCTAAGATCAGCATTTGTACTCATGCACGTGCTTAAACACAGTATGCAAGTTGCACCTCTTCAGATAAAAAAAAAAAAAAAATCCTCTTGTCGATACCCAGCAAAACTGCTTTCATATGGGTCCATGTTTGCCAAAATAATATACTGTTTATTGTTAATATACTGTGATAAAAGCTGTATTAATATCGAGTACAAATATTGGACAGTGGCTGCTTGTTTAATCATGTACTGATGTGACAACCAGAATTAGGCCATGATCTATGCCTTGTCTCATTGATTGGGGTTGGTTACTGGACACAAGTCACACAACTGTACTTTGAGAATGCAGTATGGAATTTGTCTCTCATTGATTGGGGTTGGTTACTGGACACAAGTCACACAACTGTACTTTGAGAATGCATTATGGAATTTGTGGTCAAATTTATGGTATTTGGTTAGCCTTTTAGGGTGACACATAATAGGGTGTATAATTCCTGCCCAAGGCGTCTATGAGAGTTGCACGGTAGTACGAGTAACCTCGCTCGTTAGTGACAAGCTTTGACATGTATGACAGTCCAAATCTTTTCTATCTTCTCTCACTTTATTCGTTTTATTTTGGTGGACTTTAGTATAACTTGTATAATCGATAAATAGCATGGTTGCATCCAAACAGTACACTTGTCAGCAGAAGCTTCTTGTTATTTTGTTATTCGCGCTCGTGTTAAAATTGTCCCTTGTTTCCAAATTGGGCTCATGTTGTCTTCTGTGGGCATTTTTATCCCAATGTGCATTTTTGTGCATTCTTACATAGGGTGTTTCTCTCTTGCTTTGTGAATCTGTCATCTTTTGGACGTGAGTTGTTTTGGCTTATTGACTTGGTCTGCTCTTCATCTAAACTGTAGGGGCACACTAAACATGTTGATTCTGTGTGTTGGAATCCTTCCGGTGATTTTGTAGCTTCTGTTAGTGAGGACTCAGTGAGGGTATGGTCGCTTGGTTCAGGAAGTGAAGGCGAGTGTGTGCATGAATTGAACTGTAATGGGAACAAATTCCATTCTTGTGTTTTCCACCCCACTCATCCATCTTTGCTGGTCATTGGTTGTTACCAGGCAAGTTTCATGACTGACATCTTACCTTTTATTCTAAGATTTATGTTTTTGAAGACTAATCATTTCCAGTACAATTTGATGTGCTTGTATGAATCATCTGTAATTTCTTTAAGCTGGTTATTCTCGTTGACACCTGATTTATGATGCAGTCCCTTGAGCTGTGGGACATGATAGAGAACAAGACCATGACGCTTCCGGCACATGAAGGACTGATTGCAGGACTGGCTGTGTCGAACGTGAACGGTTTGGTGGCTTCTGCAAGCCACGATAAATTTGTCAAGCTCTGGAAGTGAGAAACCCCTCTCCGTCTGCGAAGATGCTAGTAGCTGAACTGACACCCCATAGTTTATTTTTTTGTTTTAGGTCTAGCTTCAGGCTACAGATCAATGCTAGGCCTCTTCTGTTGCTGACTTTTTACACTGCATCTTCTAACATCGGCGAGTTTGTTGCACCATCACGTGTCTCTAGGTTCTAACATGATTGTAGCCGTCTTTTTTCTTCTTCTTGCTGCTGGTTTATCTGCTACAGGCAAACCTATCATATCTAGTATATGTTTATTTACATACGAAAGTTCTTGCTTTCAATAGTTTTGTATATTCTCTACGAGATTATAATATAGGTTATCGCTTTATAGCAATCATTTTTTGCAGTTTTTGAGTGCTGAAAATTGTCAGGAGATGTAGCATTTCTTCACAATTCTCTTTGAATTCTCAGCATTCAAATGTGTTGGCTTTTGACAATGCCCATGCTTTGTCTACTTTGGGAAGTGACTACTGTGTGTCCGAACTAACGAGAAATACGATAGATTCTGAAATATTTCTTGCTATATGATCTAATGTTTGTTCAGGAGGTAAGCTTAATTTGGTAAATATTTCACTGGCGTTCTGCCAACAATTGAGTTTAAGTATCACTAGAACCTAGTCATGTGGTATATTCTCTCGTAGTTTTCCAATCAGACATTGTCAATTGGAGATGCCTTCTCTCTTTTGTGCATATTGGTAGTGCAAATGGCAGCAGATCGAAAAGAAAAAAAATAAGTTACTAACTATCAGTGATGTCAGTTTTGAGCATTTCTAAACGTTTGTAAGTATGATCTGTTCTCTATTCTCCAAAGCAACACAATCAGTACTCCATCTCTTCCACGTTTTGATCTCGGCAAAGACCCCAAATCTCTAAGAACCCGGGACGCGAGAACAGGTGATTCTATGCGAAAGCGTTAGCGCTGCATTGGGGGAGTACGGCTGCGTTCTGGTGAACTATGATCAGATCACCGGAGAAGTTGGGCGAGGAGTTGGTTGCTGCCATGAAAACCGTCTTCGATCTCCCTGCAGAGATGAAGTGCAAGAATGCAAGCCTGAGTCCATACTTCACGTATGTAGCCCCTAATGAAGCAGTCCCATACTATGAAGCTATGTCAGTTATGAATGCAGCCTTGCCTGAAGAGGCCAAGGCTCACACTCAGCTCATGTGGACGAATGGGTATGGAAAATTCTTGTAAGAGTTTTAGATAAATTTGTGTGTTTTAAGAACACAAATCATACTGATTCTTCTTTTATGTGTTTTGTTTCATTATATAGCCTAACACTAACCTCTACAAGCAAGAAACTCCTGCCCCGTATTAGATATATATATATATACTCATAGTCTTTTATAATAAACACTTATTTATCTATCAAGATGTCTCTAAAGAAATATTTCCTTACAGCCACCTGCTTTGCTTCATAATTAGAAAAAAACTCAACTTCATAATTTGATTCACTGCAGCCTCATTCACGTTAGTATGAATTGATTCCTTCCAACTACCACTTGTTTATATATTTTCATTACTCCCCGCCCCCTTCCAACTACCACTGTGATCATGGTTGCAATCCTTACAAGCAAAAACCATTGCCCCTGACGTTGTTTTTTTCCTCAACTTTGTTCCTGGCTCAAAGTACTTCGCAAGTCGACTTGCGCGAACAGGTCATCGTCGGGGTTGGGTTGGGGGGGGGGGGGGGGTGGGAGCCCCCTCCAGGGGTTGGGGCCTGAGCGGAGCCACAGGAATTTTTTTTGGGATCGACTATTTTGCAGATCTCGTTTTGTTCGTGCTCGTGATGAGTTTTTTTTGTGTTTAGATCTGGAAAGCATTAGGGATGATTCAATGTTAGTGGACAGGGGTCTGATGATGATGACGATGTTGTGATTGCAGTCCTCTGTGAAGATTGACTCAGAAATCGAGTATTTTTTGAAAACTACGATTATGCTTGCAATCCTCATAAAAAATTCAAAAAATAGGACATTTTATGAGGACTGCGATCATGATCACAATCCTCTTTTAGGAGTGCGGTCTCGCACTTCTCTTAAAGACTCAAATATAAGATATTTTTGTGTATGTGATTGCAGCCTCATAAAGACTCAAATATAAGATATTTTTGTGAATACTACGATCAAGGTCGCAATCCTAATAAAGTCATGATCACAATTCTATAAAAGACTCAGAAATATGACATTTTCATGAGGTCTACGATTATGGCTATAGTCCTCATAAATAATGCATTTTATGAGGATTGTGTTCCGTGATCGCAGTCTATACTGTGATCATTTTGTGAGGAGGAATGCGATGATAGTTGCAGTCCTAAAAAAAAGGACATTTTCGAAGCGATTTTTTTGAAGCGATTACTTAAGGGCATTTTCTTTTTTCACTACTGATGAGCGCTTCAACACTTGACACGCAGGTGCGTATCCTTACTTTAAAAAAAGAGGTGGCTGAAATTAAAAAAAAAAATGAAGTTGAGTTATTTTTCCCTAATTACGATTCGACATAGGGGTGTAGCAAAATAAACATCTCTAAATTAGCAAAAAATTAAAAATGAAATTGGTTTGAATAGAAAACTAACCATTATAATGCAAAACATGCAAGTTTTGACTAGTAGTTGTCAACATTTATGTTGGGCTGTTGACAGACCAAGTGGCCTGCATATAAGTAAACTTCATACATATTTTTAAAATTCAAAATGCTAGAATTTTAAAATAAATATATATATGAACAATTTGTAGATTTTTAAGTTATCTTTCTAATAAAACATATATCCTATGAATCAGATATTTGGGAAATATAAATCATATGAAAAGATATTTGCTTAGAAAGATATGATCAAAATACTAAAGGGTGTCAAATTAAAATTGTAGAAACCAGCATATAGGCTAACTTAAAATCAATATTTCATCACCAAAATTTTTGAATCTGGAAATGACTATATAGAAAAATATTGAATATCTTTAAGTTAGCTTTGTAATGAAACTTAAATCACATCAAATAGAGATCGGAGTAAAACATTATGGCCAAAATAGACAGCAACTGTCGACAGGTCAAGCTCACTTAGCTCTATAAAATGTTGTCGATAGCTATAAAGTAGTTGTTGACTGTCCTGCTGCACAGTCAGTTTTTAAAACAAAAATTTGAAACTTTTAACATTGTAATTTAGAAATAACTATATAGAAATATATTGTAGCCCTTTAAGTTAACTTTGTAATGTAATAAAAATCACATGAATTATATATTGGGTTAGAAAGTTATGATCAAAACAATGAAAGAGTGTCATATATGAAAATTATAAAAACTGTTTTTATAAGAAATAAACTTTTAATAAAAACAAAATTAGACTCATTTCTTTGAGATATAAATCATATAAATATAAGATTGGGTTTAAAACACAACTAATAGAATTTTTTACAAATCAATTGTTGTTAAACTCAATTTCTTGAAAATTAAAACACAAGATCATATTTAATAAAACTCAATATAAAAAACTTGTGTATGTGTGAGCTTAAACAATCAATTCTACACTATTCTTTACAAAACTTCTAAACACTTACAAATTCTATAAACACGTCTTCATCTCTTGATATTGATCTTAAACTATATCTTGACTTAATCCAAATACTTGATTCTTCTTGAGCTTGACTCTTTCTTAAGTGCTTAATGTGTTTTTTATGCTTGAGCTCTTGAATCAACTCGTATTAGCGTCAAAACTCGACTTTGAGTCTTTTATTAAAACTAGACACCAACTTATGATCTTTTAAATCTGAAACTTATGTATCACAAGATCATTAGTAACTATAACTAAATGAGTTAATTAACATCAAAACTAAAGTGATGGGCCTTTGGGCGAACAATCACTGTCATCACTGTACCATTGAGACAAGTCTTAGTAGTAATATATACTAGATTTAATGGGCACGAGCAATGCACGTGAAAGATTCTATTTGAAAAGGTAAAACATGTTCACGATTTTAAAGCAAATTATCAGTTGTGATAATCTTATATATTTACAAAACCATGAGATTGTAGCAAAACGAATTAGTTTCGGGGCACCGTTTTATTTCAAAAAATATGAATACAAAATATGGGTCCAATAATTTTCTAAGTTGCTCTTTTTTTTTTTTCCATTTCTAAGAGTAGTCAAATGTAGCGTCTACACTCGCAAGAGCCGACAACATATAATTTGATTGATTAAACTTTCTTTTTGAGAAAAAGATTGCTTAAATATTCTTATCAAATGTATTTATGTATTTTTTGCATAACACAATATCCTAATTTCACCTTCTAATTCTTGTATAATATGAATAACAAGTTACATTTATGTCACAATTTCAAAGAGGCTATAGTTGCAAACATTTATCTCGATGACAATTCCCTAATTTAACATGTCGGGCTACATAAATATTATATTAATGCAAATTTAATAATTGTTAAGGGCATATGTGAAAATATACATGAGATTCATCCAACTTTCTTCTCCAATTAGAAAACAAATAAAAATATAAAATTGTTCAGGGCTCAAGATGAAACAAATACTTTATGTATAATAGAGAAGACAAACACAATACTTAATTAATGTGCAAATATGTGTAGTAAGAAGGACGACTTTCTAAATATCAAATTCGTTTCGGATCTTTTTAGGGTTTTTGTCATATCGGTACTCGAAATCTTTCTAAGTTCTCGTATCAACCCCAAAATCTTCATATTTTCAAATTGACCTCTCAAATCTTATAAGTTTGAACAAAATACCCATTCCGTTTTGATATTCGGAAACTCTAAAATAGTATGTAAAATTATCAAAATACCCCTCATTCTTCTTCATTTCTCTCAACAATAACCCATTTCTCTTCATTTCCTCTTAGTTACCCAACCTATTTACACCATTTGAAGCAATGGATTAACAAGTTAACAAGCACAAAAAGAAAAGAAAAATTATATAAAATTAGGCATCAAATATATACTTAAGCTATTGTTTATCGACCAACTCAAGATACATATCCAATCTCCCAACCACTGCACTCTTGATGCTAACAGCTACCTCACTCATCCATACCTTAAGCCTATTAAAGTAACAGAGAAAAAAGTAAAAAGTCATGTTTCACCTATCAAGACTTGAACTTGTGGCCTCCAATAATTTAGATACCGCTTGAGGTAGAGCTCAAAAGTATCAATATTTAAGTAAAAGTATTCCAAAAGGAAGAAATTATATACAAAAAAGTTACAAACTGTATGTATTATTCTATTGCTTATAAAATTCAATGTGATTGTTTACCTACACTGGGCTGTGTGTGGGTGCGCTCCTAATTCTTGTAATTGTCTCACATCCGCTATGGTGTAAAACAATTGAAAATAAAAAAATAAACTTAAGTGAGGCTTTGATGAATGAAACTTGCTTGTTTGTTTTCTTGTTTAATTTTTGGTTTTAGAAAAAAGATAAATGTTTTACAAGCTTGTAATTTGATTACTCAGTCCTGATTTGCCAAGTAGTCGTTAATCACTAGTTGACTTGTTGGGTTGTTCCGAAATTTATTTTTTGTGGTGAAGTTGCTGATGGTTTCTAACAAGATCCTTCTATTGTGAACTTCGTTTCATTTTTTTGCAAAAAAAAAAATTTGGGCTGCGGTCGTGGGCGGCTGCAATTTTTTTGTCTGAAGTTGGTAACCCCAGATCAAGTGTTCTTTTCTTTGAACTTTTAAAGCTCGGTCCGGTATTAGCAACTCTGAACCTATAATAAAGCTCAATTTTGAGATTTATTCTTGACTCGGAGTTGCAACCCCAAACAAATTAAGTTTATAAACCACAAGGCTGAATTATTGGTCACTCTCTCATGAACTGTAACCCAAACTCTTATTAATTACTAGCGTGACTCACAATTCATAAAATAATAATATAATGTAGTATAAAAAAATGAGTACAGATACATTTACTCTAATATTTTATTTTGATTATTTTGAGCCAACGTGTGCATAAAATATCATAGCACGCGGAAGGCAATGGATTAGAAAAAGAAATAATTTATTCAACACATGTTTATTTTGGCCCCACAAAAAAGAAAAATTGTACCCCAAAACTGTCAGGAAAAAAATGATCTCATGGCCAGCAAGCAACACCAGTCTCACAAAACCTCAAGCATAAGCAGGAAGCAAGCTAGCTGGCAACACCAGTCTCACTGATCACACAAAATATGGCATCAAACACCACCACCACCACCACACTCCCTTCCTTTCACCTCACCGGATCCTCAGAACCAGGCACCCAAGAATGGAAGCTCATGAGCCAGAGCATCCGCAGCGCTTTCGAGGCATACGGCTGCATCTTGGTGAACTACGACGGCATCTCCGGCGATGAGCGGGAGGGGCTCTTCGCGGCCATGAGGAGCCTGTTCGATCTCCCCGTCGACGCCAAGCGCCGGAACACCGACAAGCACTCGCTGACGACGTATCCGGGGGCCATACCGGCCGTGCCCCTTTATGAAGCTCAGGGGGTGATGAACGCTGTGGATATCGACAAGGCTGAGGCATTCACCCGTCTCATGTGGCCTCAAGGGAATCACAAGTTTTGGTACGTGACCACACTTTTGCTCATGTTTATTACTGATAGATTAAAAGGATTACACTGCTCTCTAGATACCCTCTTGCTCCGGCCATGCTCCTCTCCCCTCTTGGGGGTGCAAACGAATCGAATAATTAACAAATATTCAATCAGATTCGATTCGACTGCTCATTTTAAATGTAAACAAATACATTTACTATTCGCAATTTAAAAGAATCAAATCCTAACATTCTAGTGTTTGATTCGTTAGTTTGTTGAACTATTTGTTTAATATATATGTACTTAATTACTTATAAAATATAATATTACATGCATAAATATTCTTGCATTTTGTCTCGTGATATTTTATAATTATTAAATTTTGCAAAAGTCTTATTCATGTGAACCAGAGAAGGCAGACATAAGTCTAACCCTAAATCTTATTCAAATGATCTCTTTTAGTTCTCTCTCTCCCGCACGAGATGTGTAATTCTAAAATATAATTACAATGTTGCCAATAAAGCTGAAGTAAATAAAAAAATTCTTAATCAAATAATTTTCAAACTATTCAAATATTAAATACACAAATGCAAGAACATTATAATATTCAAGAAAATTTCGAATTCGATTCGGATTCGAAGGTGGAAATAGGATATTGCTTAGATCTACATCTTTATAAATACAAATTCTCGATCCAATTATTTCATCATGATCTAAATACTGAAAAACTCACACATCAATTTTTGTTAGATTTCAAATATTCTACACCGTTAAACTAGCCAACTCACTATTTCGACCGTTCATTTTGCGCATACTTGATGGACGTGCAAAAAGTATTCAAAATAATGATTTTTTATTTTTAGTTTCTTGAAATAATATAGATTAACTTTAACGGAGTGGATCTTGCATTCGGATGTCATAGGATTGTATTTGAATGAGAAAGATTCGTGTAATGCCTCGATCTCATGGGTACGGAGACGTTACTGCGACATATATACGTAGGTCAAAAATACCCTCATATATATATACGCGTAATATCAGTTAAGGTAAGAATCAGAGTTCGAAAATATGTGGTATATTATACATTCCAACATATGAGTACAATTACAAAGTTATCGCCAGATGTGACACAATATTACAAGAATATTATATCATCGATAGGTGCAATTACGAGAATATAAAGAGATATACAAGTATGTACAGTACAAAGGGCGTCACAAGTTACAGAAAGAAAACTCGAGAGACGAGCAGGGGGCCTGAAAGGATAGGACTCTGGACGGTCTGCCGATGATCCACACTTCCGCTGCACATTTCTGATCAACAACCCGGAGAATCTACAAGTTCCAAGCTCTGAGATCTGAGCATGAAGATAAAGGGGAGTCAAAACTCGCCAATAAGTGGTGACGCGAAAGCCAAATGGCGTGCATGGACATGCACATGTGTATCGATAAATTCAAGTTAAAAGACATGCATTGAAAATCGTGTCGTGAGATAGGCACGCCATACATGAATGAGACATCCAGTAACGAGATGTATAGAAGTGACAAAACCAGTTGTACGGACTCAGTAAATAGATTCATGAAATTGATATCTCGAGGGGATAATCTAAAAAAGAAAACCCTCATCTATATACCATACACCTCATGTCTCTATCGACTGAGTACGCATAACCTGAACCGTCCACAATAACAGCTAAACAGGTGGAGACCATAAAATGTAATAATGATTTAATAAAACAGGAATCAAAGTAAAACCCAATGGAAACAAATACGGTAAAACCAGTAGTGTAACCCAGTAGCAAAGCAAGACAACGAGTTATTATCTTGGCATCTTATTATTATTATTACTCGTCCGACTCATATATCTAGGTATGTGTTCTAGTGTACATCTCAACACATATACATCCATATATAAGTAAGTCGAGGTTGGTTATTAATGCTGATGAAGAACTAAAGCTCATATTTATAATGGTTCTCGTCCGCCCGGGACATAACCAATGTGGGCTTGAAATCCCCTAACACGCATTTTCTGGGTGCCTAAAAACACCCTAACACAATCATCAGTTTAGTATTCCATCACTATAACTAAGGCACCATTACCGGCATCCATCACTTCCCACGTTCCTAGTGTAAGTTGTCATTTTTATAGCTTATTAACCTTATCTCTTGTTATGTACTCCTGTTATGCTTGTTATGTATTCCTATTATAATATATATGTGCTTAATTACCTATAAAATATAATATTACTTGCATAAATATTCTTACATTTTGTCTCGTGATATTTTTAATTATTAAATTTTACAAAAGTCTTATTCATGTGAACCAGAGAAGGCAGACATAAGTCTAACCCTAAATCTTATTCAAATGATCTCTTTTAGTTCTCTCTCTCCCGCACGAGATGTGTAATTCTAAAATATAATTAAAATGTTGCCAATAAAACTGAAGTAAATAACAAATTTCTTAATTAAATAATTTTCAAACTATTCAAATATTAAATATACAAATGCGAGAACATTTTAATATTTGAGAAAATTTCGAATTCGATTCAGATTTGAAGGAGGAAATAGGATATTGCTTAGATCTACATATTTACACATACAAATTCTCGATCCAATTATTTCATCATGATCTAAATACTGAAAAACTCACATACCAATTTTTGTTAGATTTCAAATATTCTACACCGTTAAACTAGCCAACTCACTATTTCGGTCGTCCATTTTGCGCATAACGTGCAAAAAGTATTCAAAATAATGATTTTTTATTTTTAGTTCCCTGAAATAATATAGATTAACTTTAACGGAGTGGATCTTGCATTCGGATGTCATAGGATTGTATTTGAATGAGAAGGATTCGTGTAACGCCCCGATCTCACGGGTACGGAGACGTTACTGCGACATATATACGTAGGTCAAAATACCCTCATATATATATATATATATATATATATATACACACACACACACACACACACACACACACACACACACACACACACTAAGTATCAGTACAGGTAAGGATCAGAGTTCGAAAATATGTGATATATTATACATTCCAACATATGAGTACAATTATAAAGTTATCGCCAGATGTGACACAATATTACAAGAATATTACATCATCGATAGGTGTAATTGCAAGAATATAAAGAGATATACAAATATGTACAGTACAAAGGGCGTCACAAGTTACAGAAAGAAAACTCGAGAGACGAGCAGGGGGCCTGAAAGGATAGGACTCTGGACGGTCTGCTGATGATCCACGCTTCCGCTGCACATTTCTGATCAACAACCGGGAGAATCCACAAGCTCCAAGCTCTGAGATCTGGACATGAGGAAATAGGGGAGTCAAAACTCCCCAATGAGTAGTGATGCGAAAGCCAAATGGCGTGCATGGACATGCACACGTGTATCAATAAATCCAAGTTAAAAGATATGCATTGAAAATCGTGTCGTGAGATAGGCACGCCATACATGAATGGGACATCCAGTAATGAGATGTATAGAAGTGACAAAACCAGTTGTACGGGCTCAGTAAATAGATTCATGAAATTGATATCTCGAGGGGATAATCTAAAAAAGCAAACCCTCATCTATATATCATACACCTCATGTCTCTATCGACTGAGTACGCATAACCTGAACCGTCCACAATAACAGCTAAACAGGTGGAGACCATAAAATGTAATAATGATTTAATAAAACAGGAATCCAAAGTAAAACCCAATGGAAGCAAATACGGTAAAACCAGCAGTGTAACCTAGTAGCAAAGCAAGACAACGAGTTATTATCTTGACATCTTATTATTATTACTCGTCCGACTCATATATGTAGGTATGTATTCTAGTGTACATCTCAACATACATACATCCATATATAAGTAAGTTGAGGTTGGTTATTAATGTTTATGAAGAACTAAAGCTCATATTTATAGTAGTTCTCGTCCGCCCGGGACATAACCAATGTGGGCTTGAAATCCTCTAACACGCATCTTCTGGGTGCCTAAAAGCACCCTAACACAATCATCAGTTTAGTATTCCATCACTATAACTAAGGCACAATTACCGGCATCCATCACTTCCCATATTCCTAATGTAAGTTGTCATTTTTATAGCTTATTAGCCTTATCTCTTGTTATGTACTCCTGTTATGCTTGTTATGTACTATTATCATCTGTTATGTTCCTACTTATTCTCGTGATGTGATAATCATAAGTCAAGGGTTAGGCATGACAGGTAAAAGATGTTAATGTGATATCATAACAGGGGGCAAGTGATTGTATGCAGATGACAGGTGTCAAGATGTCAATATGTAGATGTCAAGTGATAGAATGGTAAGTATGAACATATCAAGCATGTGCATAGCAAGTGATATAGCGATGGCTGAGTATAATCAAGCGAAGCTGAGCAAGCTGGAGGTACGGACAACGAACAATAATTAGTCACTGAAGCGCTTGGCGGGGTTACCGGGACGACTCGGCTTAAAATGCGAGTAGAAAATCTGACAGCATCTCGCCTAGGCGAATCTAGTGAATAAAGCACTGAGCGCTAAGCATGCCTACCAGGTGGAGCATGAGAGACCTGACGGGCTAAGCGCACTCCTCTTTCGAGGAAGTGTGCGAGAGAGCTTGAGGGCTAAAGTACGCTTGGGGTGTAAGCGCACTCTCGGTAGCTATCACAAAATCCATAAGGGTGTAGGCCTAAAACCAATTGGGTAGCTTGCCCAGAAGTGGGCAGAATCCCAGTCGGTACAAGGGTACCTGCACAAGATGTTAGTACCACACAATCATGCATATAAATAGGCAGTAATTAGACCATCTATATAGTGTGTGAAATCCAAAGGCTGTGTCTAAGCCCATAAGGGCTGAAGTAAGCCCAGGGTCTAAAAGCACCCTCGGTAGTTACCATGAAACCTATAAGGGTACAAGATCTCGACCAATTGGGTAGCCATCTGGGGAGTGGGCAGAAGCCCCGAAGGCTATACATGGGTACCTACATAGCTAGTACCAATACGTGCACAAATATCATACTGTTTATACTATTACAAGCATTACAGTACGATGACCCAATATAAGTCACGACATGTCCACAGATTACAACTCACACGAATCCATGAAAATACAAATACTTATACAATACACCCATCAAAGTGGGATACCTAAATTAAGGCGAGGACACTCACCTAAATATAAACACGATGAAAACTGCGGGAACTTTGGAAAGATACGCGCACGAACTCTATGGTGGGGAAACACCGAAGCGAGAAGTAGAGGAGGGGTTTGGCCCCTTGATGGCTGCCAGTCTTGGGGAGGCGTGCAAGCTCCCTAGGGAGGCTAAAAGGGTGGCCGACCTCAAGAAGGAGGAGAGAGAAGAGGTGAAGGGAAGGGTGAAGGTGTTGGTGGTGTTGGTGAAGGTGATGTAGTTGGATTTTGATGGAGAAGAAAATATGAAAAGTGATGAAGATGATAGTGATGGTGATGGTGTAGGTTGAGGTGGAGGTGATGAGAGTGGTGTTATGGTGGTGAGAGTGTATATGGTGGTGATTAAAAGAGAAGTATAGGGGATGGTGATGAAGAAAGGGTTGTAGTGGCGGTGGAAGTTGATGGTGGAGTTGTCGCCAGAGTTGTTGCCGGAATGGACACCAGAGATGTCGTCAGAGAAGAGGGGGCGGCCCTAGGCTTAGGGTAGTGGCCGACCAAGGGGGTGGAGAGGTGGTGGTGTTGGAAATTAAAATAAAGGTAATGGGGGTGGTGTGGTGATGGTGGAAGTGAAGATGATGATGGTATTATGGGCGAAGTGGTCGCTAGAATAGTCGTCGGAATGGTCATCAGAGGGGTTGCCGTTGAAGAGGAGTCCAGCCCCTATCCAAGCATGGTGACCGGTCTAAGAGTAGGTGGTGGAATGGTGGTTTTGTGGTAGGATAAGTGGTGGTGGTAGTTTTGGAGAAGGTAAAGGAGATGGTGGTTTGTATGGTGGAGTTTGGAGTTTGTGGTAGAATAAATGGAGACGGAGGACGAAAAGGATGATGGTAAGGTGTTGTAGGTAGTGGTGTTATTGTTGTAGTGAAGATGAAGGAGAATTTGGTGGTTTTGGGTTTTGATGGAGGAATGAATGTGAAAGAAGGAAAGGTGTTAGGTTTTTTGGGGGTTAGAGTTAAAGGAGAAGGGAATGAGTTTTGGGATGAGATTTTTGTGAAATGGTGATGGAAGAGGGAGTTATGGCTGGCCCAAGTGATGGGAAGGGTGTGATGAGTATTTAGGATATTTTAGAGGAGATATTTTGATGGAAGGGTATAGAATATAGTAGAAGAATGGAGAAGGTTTTAGAATATGGTGAAAAGAAAAGGAAGAAAGGAAAAAGGAAAAAAGAAAAGAAAAGAAAAAAAGGAACAAAAGTAATTGAAATAAAAAATAGAAATAATTAGAATAGTGGATTCTACGGATTCGGTCGCGGATGTGAAAAATTTTCGGAAAAATATCGGAATCGCCTGAAAATCAAGTATCTCGGAAAGCTCCCCAAAATTTCTCAAAAATAAAAAATATTATACTAAAAATTATAATAAAATCCGTTTCAAGAAATTTTTTTACAGTTTTCAAATTAAAAATCCTGCAATCGACCATCGATACCGACCGACACCAAATCTGGTCGAAATTTGTTAAGTTTTAAAAATCCTCGAAAAATGTATTAAGATAGTAAATATTATTTTAAGAAAATATGTGAAAGCGGTTTCTCAAAATTTAACTCTATTTGTAAATTAAAAATCTTAGAATAAACCAGCGGTATCGATTAATTTCGATTTAGGGTGTTTATAAAAATAATTCTGAAAAATTATGAAAAATCATGAAAATTCTAAAATATTAAAAAACAGTGTTTGAAACTAAAATCGGTCAAATCTGACTATTAAAAATATCAAATCGATCAATACACTAGGATCGGGTCCCCGGTTCAGACTAAGGATGGCTCCGAGTTTACGAATCCGGATCCAATGCAAAACGATCACATAAATAATCATAAAATAAAATAAAAAGTAAATTGAAAAAATATGATCGAGAATTTGAATATACAATTAAGTACGCATTCCGGTAACAGGGTATTGCAATTTGGCTACGAATCCTTCCGGAATGACACAAGTCTCTCTCTCTATATATATATATATTATATATATAATTTAATTTGTAATTTGAAATGTAGTTTAGTATCCAATTTTGTTTCTTTAGAAATAAGTCAAAATTGTAAAAATTTTCCGAAAATATGAGCAAATTTAATTGCAAAAGATGTATGCATATGCATATTGCATAAGATATTGCATGTGTATATTGTTAAACTTATTTGGATTAAAGTCTAAATTAATTTGAGCCTACACAAGTCTAATTGAATTTATACACTCGTATTTATAAGTCTATATTGTTTGACTTAATAAAGAATTGATCAAATCTGATGGTTTGGGTCTACATTAGTTTTAATTACACTTAGCCATTGGTATAAATAAATTAATAATGTGAAACTCATGTGAAACACGTGATATTAATTAAGGGCCTAGATCTATGATGAGTTGAATTAGGATTGCCTTGAGCTTATAAGTATTATGGATTAGATTTTCTCTCCATCACCATGACCTAATCTCTCTCTTGGAGGCCTCTCATTTCCTCTAAGAAACAAGAAGAGAACTTGGTGGCTGGAGAGAAGAATCCCCTCCCTAAACTCCAGCGTCCTAGAGATCATGCAATTTTCGGCATCTCTTTCATGATAGAATCAGGTATGCCTAAACCTCTCTTCTCTTTGATCTTGATAAAGAGGCTAATGCATGCATAGAATCTTATTTGAAATATTTATTAGATCCGACACATATTGCATAATATGCATAGTATGCAAATCATACAAAATATTCTTTGGTTGTGACATGTTTGGAGCTCATAATTATGTTAAAATTTCAGAAGTTGCACACATCTTACATATGCATATATTCTCATTTGTGGTCCGCCCTCATCTGTAGCCAAACCATCAACTCAATGAGCAAGAAGATGCGAGGCATCCTTCACATAATCTTGGACATGGTGATTGATAGCTATGGTGTCAGCAGAGACGAGCCGCACATCGGAGGCACCGACGCTCTCCTCCACATGATCAAGTACACTGCGCCGGAGAAGGAAGAGCCGGCTCTCGGACTCTCCGAGCACACCGACATTAATTACCTCACAATCTTGTGCCAGAATGAAGTGGATGGGCTCTCACTCAAGACCAAGGAAGGAGAATGGTTCCCTGTGAACCCAGGCAGGCAATTTGTGGTCTTTGTTGGGCAGTCTCTTCGGGTTTGTATCAATTTCCATACTTTGGCTTGGAATCTTTAATCACAACCGTCTATTATTATTTGATTCAGTTTACGTATAGTACTCACTTAAGAGTGAATTTGTTAGGTGAAAATGGTTTTGTATCCTACTTTTGAAATTAATTATTTTTTGCCCACCTAGACACATAATTGCTTCGATATAACCAACTTTCTAACTCGAAATAAATGATTTCTGTTATGTTATGAAGCATAATATATTTTAAGCACGAATATTTTCATCACGAATAATATGCTGCATCTTAGTGACAACATGTATGATGCATGAATACCATATTTTCATCACAAGAATCATATTCTTAGTAGACTACATTGGTATTTTTCTGCATAAAGATCACACGAGAAATTTTGGGTATAAAGTGATTTCAAAACTAGATGGATGTGAAAATAAGTTATAAGTTTCAAAGTTTGGGTGTGTAACCTTTTTCTTCACCTCTCAACATAGACAATTTAATTTTTGAACCTGAAACCTTTCATACTTTTATCTCAACACATGGAGTTTTTGGTAGGCTTGGAGCAACGGGAAGCTGCATTCTCCATTACATCAGGTCATCTTTCGTGGGCTCAAGGACCGCCTCACCTGCGCGGTGTTTCTCAAGCCAAAGCGTGATCAGATCGTAGAGCCAGCTCCGGAGTTCATTGCCGATGAGCATCCGCCTCGATACAAGCCCTTCGCCTACGGTGAATTTCATGACTACACTAAAAGGGTGTTCGCTGACTGTGAAGACATTCTTCAGAAATATGCAGGCCTTTGACTCAGACGGGGTACCGTTTGTTTTGAGGAACGTTTCGTTTCGCTTCTGATCAAACTAAGCAAAAAATCAAGGCAAGTGTGCGTGCAATTTGTCATTTGATGGAAGGTTAATTCCAAGGCTACAATGTGCATGTTTTAGTTTATGTTTCTATGTATGAAACTTTGAAGGTGGATTTTTACATTGGTTGAGATGAATACGGAACTTCACACTGTTTTTTTCTCATCTCGTTTGTTTGATCAGATCTCAGGGGAAAGAAGTTTAGTGTGTTGCTGCGAAGTGTGTTCCTTTTTTTCTCCTGCAGTCAACTGGGTTGATCTATCATCCTTCTGACGACTCTTCCAATATATCAAGTTTTTGTTGGCATCCCCATCAACAAAGAGTGAGTCACCGGCCAATGCATGTCTTCTTTTGATCAAAACAAAGCATTGTTCTTCTAGCCAAGTTAGACGTGTTGGGCTTTACCATGTCCTTGACGAAGTTTTCTGCAGTCGCGTGACGCGATTCGAGTGACATGTTTTGAATTGAATTCTCAGAGTGTATGACTTGAAAGCGACTCTATAATGGTGATACGTTTGGTTGCAGAAGATGTTTTCTTGCTGGTCTTCCCACGGTTATGCTTAGTGATATAAGGTTTTGAACTTTCGATTTTCGAAGTTTCCAGGCGCGGATCATTGATTCTGTAAATGAAATACTGGGGCTTAATCTTCAGCTAGTGAAAGTATATCTAGAGTTGTAACTGGGTACATTTGTGATGCAACTGGGAGACAAGTTTGGAGCAGACACGATGATGCGAGTAAGGAAGGGTTTATTTATATATAAAAAAGAAAAAATCCCTTTTTTTTAAGAACAAAGAAAGTAATGGTTACGATCCCATATGGTTTACATTTGGACCAAACATTTTATCACACGCATATTGGTAATACCAAACTAGTTTTTTTTCCTGCTAAGTTCCACAAAACTAGTTTTTTTTTAAAAAAAAATTTATATTATGTTTATACCAAAAACACATGTAGAACGAGTGCATCCAATAAGGACGGGTTTGGCTCGTAAACATGATTAAGAAATTTGACAAAAAATTAGATTTCTCAGCTCGTGCTTGAGAAAATATGCGGGTCCACTAACTTGTGAGGTATCCATGCGGTTTTCACCCTCTCTATGGTAGAATTTTTTTTGAAAAATCTCTGATGTTAAACACCCTCTCTATGGTAGAATTTTTTTTGAAAAATCTCTGATGTTTTGTTTAACGTCAGCAACTTTTTTCAGCTTGAAAAACAAACAATATTTTGCCCCAAAAAAAAGAAAAAAAAAACCTGACACGAAGCCCACCATATCCAGGTTTCCATCTCCAGTTTCTTTCAAACAAACTACCCCTCAGTTTCTTGGACATGAATCTCTCTTTTTCCTGTAAACACTCTCTCATTTCATTTTACATGAGTACTTTATGATTAGATAGATAGTTTTATTATTCTTTCATGAAACTGATATTATTTTACTTTTTTTAAAAAAATTAAAAGAGTTTCAACTTTATTATTGAAACTTTCCCTTAAAAAGGGGAAAAAAAAACACTTGTTATTGGATTTGTCTTTATTGGCTTAGTTCATTTAGCATGATGAATCCGATTTGGTCAAACGTAGCCTTCAAGTCTTCACAAGCAAAGGGAAAGTAGTATGCAATAAGCATCTCCTTTCTCACATCTTGCAAATCCCTCTCAATTCTAGAAACTTGTTAAAGATGCGTGTGAGTAATGTAGAGAATGTTAACCTTTCACACCTTAGTTGACAAACATATGGTGAAATCAGTTGCCATGTCATCTGAAAAAGGAAATATGGCTTTGATTCTAGTAGAAAGTCAGCTTTCTAAATCACAACTATAAATTTCATACATGTTTGTAAAAGGATAGGTTTCAATATTGGCCCATACCAAAGTCACATTCTAAGCATAATAGACAAATATTCTTGAAAATATAAATATTTTTAAATTAGGAAAAATCGTCTTTAACCCCGGACAAAAGATCCCCATTCTAAAACACCCTCGTGCTTTTTCACTTTCCAAAAATCCTCGTGCAAGTTTCCCATGTGCTTAGAATATAGTTCCGACAAAGAAAGTAATATGAGATATGAAGTATTTTTCGTAAGCTCTGTATTGCCACTTTGAAGTGGGTCAGAACCTACTGCTGAAGTAATCGGGAACATGTGAAGCGCATTAAATGCGCCTGATGCATAGAAAAAGATGTAGGCTCGGAAACCATCCATCTGTAGCATCAAAGTTGTCCACCGGTAGCTGTCTTGTTGGATTTTCTTTGAATAAAATCTTGAATAATTTGAGTTGTTAAATTTAAAGTTTCAATTGCATATAATGATGATATTCCAGATCTTAGAATTTTAACATGCTTATTTTATGAGAAAATATCTATTTTTTCTTGTATAATAAAAATAAAAGTAAGAGATTTCTATTTAGCTTTTTCTTCTTGTAAACACATTGGGCTATTGTTTTTTTTTCTCTCTTAGGCTATTTTTCCCATTAATTTAATCTTTTGAATTCTTTTATCGCAATAGTGTTCCCAATAAGTATTCTAACTAATTTGAGAATGATAAATATATTGAACTATGATATAGAAAATTTTATAAAAAGTAAACAAATTGAACTAAAAATTAGACAACTTGTATAGAAAAGATAAATATACTGATTTTTAAAGTAGAAAAATTTACCATAAAAAATAAATATGCTGAGTTAAGAAGTAGACAATTTCACGTAAAAAGCAAATAAACAATTTTATATGAATGAGTAGATATATTGAACTAAAATGTGGATATGTTTATATCAAAAGCGGACTTATTTCACTAAAATGGTGGACAATTTTATACGAAAGATCGACATATTGCACTAAAAAATGAACAATTTTATAGTAAAGTTAGATATATTGAATTAAAATGGGGTCAGTTCTATATGAGACGTAGACATTCTAAATTAAAAAAATGGATAGTTTTATATGAAAAACAGAAATATTGGACGTACTAAAAAAGTGGACAGTTTTATACGAAAGGTAGATATACCTCTACTACATAAAGATGGATTCACGTCGGATAAAATCCGATGTTATAAGTAAACAACGTCGGTCACAAAACTGACGCGTATGCAGGAAACGAGAAAAATAGGTATTTTTTGTGTCGGATAAAATCCAACACGAAAAGCCCTTTTCATGTTGATTCCGAAAAGAACAGACGCTAAAGGTTTAAAGGTCGGTTTTATTAATAAAATAAAGCCGATGCTAAAGGAACTTTATAGTGCCGGTTTCTAACAAAATCCAACACTAAAGAGTTTATAGAGTCAGTTTTTTTATAAATAACCGACGCTAAAGGCTTGGTTGCTACAGAGCCGATGAACTTTTCGCGTCAGTTATTCATAAAAAGCAAGTGAAAGGGGTTTTTAGCGCCGGTTGTTACAAATAACCGACACTAGAAGCTCTATTTTTTTTAAAATAAAATATTTAAAATAAAAAAACACTGTTTATTATATTAACATAATTACATATACAATCCAACTCCAGAAACCGAGACACAACATATACAGAAACACATTATCTCCAATACTTGCAAATAAATACAACATTCACAGAAACACATATAGTCAACTATTAAATCACCCATTACTTGAAAATACACAATCACATGATCGGATACATATAGGGCCTGTTTGGTTAAGGGTGTAAGTAAGGAAGTGCAGAAGTGAGGAAGTGATAATAGTTCCCTTTGGAACTTGAAAATTAGTTAGTAAGTTTTCTGGTGTTTTGATGTTTTTGGGAAGTGTGGTTTGAAAAATGTTATGTATTTTTCGGTGTTTGAATAATAATGTGAAAGTGGAAGTGAAAAAATTGATCACAAAGTTGACCGCAAAATAATATTAAAATAAAAATTAATTAAGAAAAATAAAAATGGATTGTAATTATAATGCAAGTGAGATTACATGATCAAAAAATTAACTGTTTTGTGCCACAACTTATTACAAATAAGATTTACATGACCACAAAATTAACCGTAGCACTCTGGAAGTGAAAAAATAGTTGTGTAAAAGAAAAAAGAGAAAAGAAAATGGGGTTTTCTTATTTTCCTTTTTCGGTGGTGGATAGATAGGAAAGCGAGCAATTATACTTCCCCATTTCCTTACTTTCACTCACTTCCTTGCAACCAAACACCCCTGTAATATACACACACACGCACATATATTTTCACATTAAGTCTAATATTACAACAACACATGCACCAAATTGAAATATGCACCAAATAACATAAATACGCACCATAATGAGAGTGAAGAGTACAACATTTGTACTATACTCCGAAGAACTCATATATACAACAACATTTGTGCAATTTCTTGAGATTTATCAACTGTAATTAGAATAAGAAAATTTTAGCATAAAAGACTGCAAACATATAAATAATGTAAAAATCAATTAAAGTATTAAAATAAATACTTAATATTACAATGAGATAAACAAATATCTGGCCACTCCTGAATTTCATTGATTTCATTTTTCTGTATATTTTTTTCGAATTGAAATGCAAATATTGAAATATTTTTATTAAATTTAATACTTAAAAAAACTCGGATACATAGAATTATACCTCAGTTGTAGTAACATCCAATCAAAAGTGGATAATATCCTGCATCATCCGCATAACATAATATTTGCACCGAATGATATCAAGTTGACTAGACACTACAAGAATATGAGGAACATATTCAAGGACCATATTAATACAATAATAGTTTAAATATTATTAATTTAAAAATATTAAATACTAAATAATAAATACCTTAATAAATACCTCCATATTTGTGAAGGTCGTATACTTTGATTCCCACTTGTTGATATGAACATGGAGGGAGTTTTTTTCATAAATTTAGAATATTAAATACTAACATTAATATGGAGATTAAATTTTTTTAATAACGCTAAAGAAAAAAAACAAGCATTAGAAACTTACATATTAATCACTGTCTTAATATGATCTTTTACATGGCCCCACAACAAATATAACCAATATATAATATACTTATGGGGGTCAACAATGCACAAAATCCAATATGATGTATAAAATAAATTTATATAAAAATAATTAAATAAAAAATAACTGAATTTTATTATACAATTTGAGTTACTTACTCGGTATTATGTGGCACAAAAAATAAATGCCCAAATTTGCATCCTTGCATTGTGTTTGCGATATATTTTGACTTTTCAACTCTATCACTAGCTTTCGTATCGCTGACAACAACGGATAATTTGGGTAAATAAAAGCATAATCTTTAATTATTCCCGCTTCAACACACAAGTTATATAAAAAACCTATAAAATATCACAAAATATCAATTATAAAACAGAAATATTAAATTTCAAAAAATTAATAAACATTAATCACTTACTTAATATACACAAGAAATAGTAGACCCGCCGATCTCATTTCTAGATTCAAACTACACAATCTCATGCTTGTCGATGTAAGTCGTGTGCTCATGTCCCATGATTATTTTAGGCATTGCTGCTGAAATTACTTAATCACCTCTCATCACACTAATGAACATCTCCAATGCCTTGAATTGTGATCTATCTTCGGCCCTAGCAAGTTGTGGTAAGCTGGTTGACTGATATGTGGGTTCTTTTCTTGTAGCCAAAGTTGTCGCCACCTCTTTCCCTTTAGCCCCTTGAGCTGTCGCCTGTTATGATATCATTGTTAGTAATTGAATTATAAAATTAAGACATGTAATTTAATTTTTATAACGTATTTGTGAATGCAAAATGACAAGTCTTCTTGACCACTATATATAATTACCAATAGCTTCGCTGACAGTACTCATATCTTTGATAGGAAATGAAAGCAGTCCAGAGTTGTCCAATGGCAGCACGATAGACACTCTATAGCAATCTTCTAAGTGTCTGACCGTGAAATAATTGCATTCATCAACATATCCTCGCCCCACAATCACTTTACGGGGATCAATGGCCAGTTCACACATTATATTACCACCCTGTTGCATAAACTAATAAACATGAATTAATAAAATAAGATTACAATTAAACAAAATAAATATTAATTAACAAAATATCATGTAATAAATTACAAATAATAAATAAGATTATTGTGGAATCTTGATTAGTGTCTTGAAATTGAGCAACTGTCATCTTTGCTATGAGGTAGAGGACAAGGGGCGCACGAGGTTGAGACGCAAATGATAGTACTCCCTTACCTCTTCCATAAGACTTTGTCTCATGTTCTGAAAGTGTGTATTCATATATGCAGTCATCTCCTTATTTGTCATAGAGGAATGGCATCGTCGAGGTCGGCGAAAGAAGTTGGTGAAAGTATCCTCTTCTTCGGCGCCTCTAACATGACATATGACCGGGATGCTCGGGAGTTTTCAATGCCAATGTTAATATGTCATCTCTCCCAGCTGGATGAATAGCTCCCTGTGTCGCTGATTGGGTAAGTTGTTCCTAAAAAAATAGTTGAGAGTTAACATATATATATAAACAATTCTAAATAAATAATATTGTGACAATTTTAATATAAATTAAAAACACTTACAATTCTTGTAGCAATGGTTGATACGTCTTCATTAATATATGAACCATCTGATTTCAGTCTAGCCGCTTTTCATAATTCGTGTCGAGGAATTGTGAACTTTGATAACGAATCATCCTCAGATAGTTCTGCTGATTTCTGAGCAAACTGTTTTATAAAATAATATACACATGTATTAGTTTTAACCCATAAAATATTATGTAAAATTAAAATTAACAAATATTATACCATATCTTTTTCAAGTGCTCACATCCCTTACGTTCAAATTTATACTGGTAATTAAACGTTTTTGAATCTCCCGATTCTTATTAGACAAGTCCTATTATAAAAAAGCCAATTATTAAGTATTGAGTAAAATTTATTTTCAAATATAATAAGCTACAAAATAATTATACTTTAAACTTTTCAATTGTATGATAAGACTCAATTCTGTTCCAAACGTCTTGATTAATGAAATGAGTATAGATTTCCGGTGGATGCTCAATTAGGGGCCTGTTTGTTTCGTTGCAAAACGTCGCAAGTCGTAAGTCGTAAAATGAGAATGGAAAAAATGAACTGTAGCAGAGAAAATATATTGTGTTTTACGGTGAGATTCCTACACCTCGTACATCAATTTGTTATTTCACCAACTTCATCATTGATTTTGGCTCCAACAACTTCACCATCATTAACATCTTCAGGTGTTGTATTTCCACTTCTCAAATTGACTCTTGAAATTTATGATATCCTTCAAAATATTTTAACAACAGTGTCAAGTACTGAGGGGGAAAAGAGTTGATGTAAGCAAGGAACTTGTGCATCAAAGGTCGCTCTTACAGTGAAGAGGCTTCACTATTTGTAGTCGATGACACCATGGATGTATTTTTTATGTTACAAAAATCAGGATTTTTCGTAAGAGTGAACATATGTATTTTTATTACGGCCTGCTCAAATTTGAACTCGATGATGAGTTTTTGTCAAGTAGGGGAGACTCATGTAGGGTGAGTCAGTAAATTTGGTCACTTTCACAATTTAAAACATCAGAATTTCAGTTTCATGATCAAAAGCATGAAAGAAGGGCCTGTTTGTTTCGTTACAAAACGTCGCAAGTCGTAAGTCGTAAAATAAGAATGGAAAAAATGAACTGTAGCAGAGAAAATATATTGTGTTTTACGGTGTTTGGTTGATAAAGTGAAGTGTAAATAGAAAAGTATATTGTGTTTTACGGTGTTTGGTTGATAAAGTGAAAGTGTAAATGGTAAAGTATATTGTGTTTTACGGTGTTTGGTTGGTAATGTAAAAGTGTAAGTGGAAAAGTTGACCACAAAATTAACTGTAGCAGAGATTTAAATATTATAAATACTATTAAATTAAATATACTATTGCAAATTAAATTGTATTAATAAATTTGAGATAAAATTAATAATCTTAATATTTTATTTATAACAATAATATTAATAAAATATTAGTATAAATAGTAAAATATTACTAAAATATTAACTAAATAAATAATATAAAATTTTAAGAAAATCTAAAGAACGTTAATAAAATTTTAAGAATACTAATAAAATATAAATATTAAAAAATGTTACAACAATAATAAAATATAGTTATAATATTATAATATTAAAAATACTTGAAAATTATTATAATATAAATTTTATTATAATATTATTGTAAAATTATAGAAATATAAAATTAATAAAGTAAAATATAATTATAATTTAATAATAAATTATCATTATAGTATTAATATATTGAATTATTATTACAATATTAACATAATAAAATATTAATATAATAATAAAATATATTCTAATATTAATAAAGTAATTTTTTATATTAAAAAATAAATAATTAAATATATAGTAATTTTATATTAAACTATAATACTGTTATATTAATAAAATATTAACTCTAAATAAAATAATAAAAAATGAAATAAGTATTAATATAATAATAAAATATTAAATTAAAATATTAAATTAAAATAGTAAAATATTAAATATTAAAACAATAAAAAAGTTAAAGATTATAAATATAAAATAATTAAATAATTAAATAAGAAATTGAACACTATTAAAATATTAAATATTTAATAATATTTAATTATATATTAAAAATAAATAATTAAATATATAGTAAAGTATAATATTGTTATATTAATAAAATATTAACTCTAAATAAAATAATAAAAATGGAATAAGTATCAATAAATAATAAAGTATTAAATAAAATATTAAATAAAAATATTAAATTAAAATAGTAAATATTAAATATTAAAACAATATTAAAAATAATAAAAAATTAAAGATTAAAAATTTAAAATAATTAAATAATTAAATAAGAAATTGAATGCTATTTAAAATATTAAGTATTTAATAATATTAAATTATATATTGATTATCCAGTAACTGTTTTGAACTGTAAGTATACTACAAGTGAGAGTTACATGACCACAAAATTAACTGTAACAACTGCAAGTAGGAAAATATGAGTGTAAAAGTGAGATTTACATGACCACAAATTTAACTGTAGCAACTGCAAGTGGGAAAAGAAGAGTTGTAAAAGTTTTTTGCATTTTGCATTTTGTAAACGAAACCAAACAAGTGTAAAATGTAAAGTTGCAAAAGTTTTTACATTTTGCAAACATTTTGCAAGTTACCAAACACGCCCAATTAGATCTGTAATACCTTGTCAAATTGTTCTTCAAATATCCCCATTTACTTCTAGCACAAACCAATAAGCTTTTTTTTACCCTCTTCTATCTCAAACACAGACTGCAATAAGTCACACATATTAGAATAATTTACAAATATATAGACAACTAAAAAAAAAATTTACCGTAAGCTCATGCCAAATTTTGTTCTACAACTCTCTGGAAACCTGACGCCAATCTGGAATGTCGATAGGGATATTTTGACGAGTAATGGCTCCAAGATAATTTTGCATTTGTGTACCGGGATCACCAAGAGGCTGATGCAAATCGTGAATTCAACAACCACTTTATTTCCCAAACATCTCATGTTGGGCATGTGACTCATGTGAGTGGTCCCTCGAGTCTTTCTTTTAGGATTACTACCAGATGAATCTATATACCTGTTAAGGAACAAAAACAAAAATATTAGTAATATAAAAATTAAATAATAACAAGAGACAATTAATAAACATAAATAAATATATGCATATGCAAATAATGCAAAAGGTATTTAATGAGCATAAATAATAATAGACAATTAATGAGAATAAATAGCAAGAGAATTAATATACAAGTAATTCAAACAATTTAAGTTCAATTAAATTTACCTTTATTATTATTATTTTTTGCTTGTTTTGTCAACAAAGATGCCTTCAAAGTGATCTTTTCTAATGTCGAACTCATCTTCCTCCACATCATGATCAAAATCTGTATTATCATCAGTATCCTCTATTCTTAATCTCAAAGAGAAAGAAGAAATATCATCAATATTATCTCCTATATCGTTCTCAATATTATTCGTTGATAGCACAATATACTACTTTTTATCAGTAGGATCTGTGATGTAAAAAACTTATTTTACTTGAGATGTCAAAATGAATGTGTCCTCTTTGCGGCCCTCTCTATTAAGATTAACTTGAGTGAATCCTAACTTATCGATTTCAATGTCATTGTTATTTTCCACCACTTACACTGAAACACAATATGATGAAACTGTTTCGTCAGAAAAATGTAAAGTAAAATTCTTATTAATTGCAAACAAAATTATAATGGATACAATCTAATTACAAAAGAGGGGAGGATATTTGAATCTCCCCTTTGTTTAAAGCTGGATTCTTTGTGTGGTGATGGAGAGTGAATCTTGTTCTCCGTTGGCAGGCTAAACGACAAGCATCTCTTGGACCATTTTAAGAATGCAAAATAACTCCACTTGGACACAGGCAAGTATTTGAGTTCTCCATTTGAAGAAAAAATTTCTCTCTTTTTGAATGCTCAAAGTTTCTGAACTTTGTAACTGTTTTGCTCCTTCTAAAAAAAGCCCTCCTGTTTAATAGCTTTTATAGTTATTTATAAGAGTATTCAGGGGAAAAATTATCCACTAAAATTTCTCCATAATGGAGATTAATTCCCCACATTACTTGAATGTTAATTGACCCAATAATGGGGCAGTTACAACAAAAACGCGATCCTCGTGGTGAAATCACCTAGAGGGGGGTGAATAGGTGTTAATGCTAATCAATGCATAATTTAAAAGTTATGATGCAACGATCACCCGAAATAAGACTAGAAGCCGAATACCCTGTGAAGGGCTCTGAACTCCTTCCTCGTGATTCCTCTAAATAAGAATTTGAGGTGCGCAATACAATCTTATTGTTGTGTAAACCTCTACCCTAATGACCCCTTTATATAGGATTTAAGAAGAGTAAACATAGAAAAGTTTTACCTGAATATAAGAGGAAGAAATTGACCCTCTAATACAGCTAACCACATTTTATTTAAACTTAAACACATTTTGAAAACATGTTAAAAATCAGCCTCCAGAAAATTAGCCATTACTGTCAATCTGGCAGATTGGTCAACTTTGAGCACATTTTTCAGGCTGTAAACGTCCGAATTCAGAATTAGTATATAGGAATAATTTATAGATCTTTAAGTCTTCATTTTAATGCAACTGAAATCAACTCAATATAATATTTTATTAAAAAGTTATCAATAAAATACTAACATGTGTCAAAACAGAAACTGTAAGCTATTTTCAGAACAAGAATAGAGTTCAACCAAATATTTGACATCTTTAAAATTTGAATCTAAAAATGATTATTGAATAAGAAATTTAGATCTGAAAGTTATCTTTGAAATTCAAGTTAAATCATGTTATTTGAATATAAGAATAAAAAGTTATGATAACAACTATAAAAAGGTGTCAAGCAGATTAGCAGAACTAAAACTGGTTCAAATCCAAAACCCGATATATGTACTTGAAATGCAAAACCGATTAAATCAAAAACCAAACGTATTGAATTTATGTGTGTGTATTTGAGCTTCAAACGTATATACTATTCTTTAACAAACTAAAAATATAAAAACTTTATAGGAAGGTGTCCCTGAACCGCGTTGCCGAGCTAGAGCCTTCTCTCCTATGAAAACGTCCTCTTGCGTCATTTGCCTTTTAGTGCCATTATCCTTGCAATATACTTAATAAGACCATCATGACTAGTACAAAGCTGAAACTCATTCTAAATAACTTATTAGTACCAAATAACTTCTATGTATTTTGTTATCATCAAAACTTAAACAAATAGAGAGTGTAACCTTTTGGGCCAACAATCTCCCCCTTTTTGATGATGACAAAACATATATGTTATAACACAAGATATAAAAGGGATATAAAAAAACTCCCCCTCAAATGATACTCTATTTTATCAAGTACAAAACATGAAAATATATACATATATAAATATGTACAAAACATGAAACCTACATATACATATATGAGATAAACATGTACAAAATATGAAACCAAAACATGAAATTACCAATACTTCTCCCCCTTTTTGTCATACATCAAAAAGGGTTAGGAAACAATCAATAAATAATATATGCTTGAACAAGATATAAACATGCATATATGCATACATAAACTCAAATATCTCTTCCCCTTTTTTTGTCAATTCATCAACAAAGGGGCTAAGGAAAAAATAATCAATTGTCATATCATCAAATCTTAAAAATTAAAACTTAAGTTTTTTTATACCAATTTAAAATTTTTGATAAACATATTGATACCAATAAAAATATAATGAGAGCCAAGTGTATAACTCATACTTACCACCCTTATCATGTACAAGTTTAAAAAATATTCAAGAAGGGTATACAAGGCATGGTCGCCCATCCAACCACCCTTAAAAGGTAGGGTTTTCAAAAATTATGATTTGAAAGTAAATAGGCATGGTTTGAAAACTCTACTATGTGAAGAATACGAACTAGTTAAAAGAAAAATTTGTAAACAAGTACGAAATCCTTCAAGTGAGGAATAAAATAAAAATATTTTTCATGAAACACATGTAAATCACATGGCACTAAACACTCGAAATCAATAAGGCACATATCATACTCATGAAAACAAAATCATGAGAAACCATCAAATAAGGTGAGTGTACAAGTGTAATGTGAAACACATTATCATGAAAGTGTGCAATTAAGCTCAATTAAAATTCCTTTAAACATGAGAACATGAAAATCGTCAAAACTAAATTTTTCATTAAAACAATTTAAACTTCAAGGCATATGCATGTTTTGACAAAACAAGAAGTATACATACATATCCCTAAACACAATTATGTCCATAATAAAGATTTGCATGACAAGCAAATGACTCAAGGGGTATACATGTATATCTTAAGGTTTGACAAAATAGACATATACATGAAGTGAAAACACATGAACATGAAACATGTCCAAGATGGGGAATACAAGTCAAATGTATTAATCATCAAAACTACGCTATACTAGTACATTTAACAAGCACAAATGAGCATTTAAGCACAAACATATAGATGTCTATTTGAGGCTCACTAGATGTACAAGTATATATCCAAGTTTTAATGAAAACTAACATCCAAACATGTAATCAAATCATGAAGAATGAAACGAGACATAAATCAACATGATAAACATAAATACGATCATTATGTAAATTCACATGCTATTAGAACTATGATATACATAATAGCTAAACATATGCGAGAACACAAAAAAAAATAATGGTCCGTATAAACATGGATGATCTCAAATGCTATACATGCAAGTCAATGGTCTTATAATCATGGCATTTATCATACTAATCAAAACATGCTAAAACTCAATAATGTGGAAAGCATGTAAACATAATGAGGAGTTAGAAATCGTTACCAAAACCTAGAAGGTAACTCTCCAAGTCTCCAAAACAAGGTGGTCATCTCCACCAAACTCCTCTTGAAAGTGATGCATCCTAATAGTCTTCTTTAAGTTCGAAACGCATCCACCTCAAGGCACCATAACTCTCACGTCATGCGAGAGCCCACACCTACATCAAATACAATAGAGGTGGTCTTTGGTACCCATATTCTTTTGGGTCCATGGGGTTAGTACCTTTCCTAACCCAAACAAACTTAGTTGCTAAATTAGAATCATGTATACGATCATAGCAAAATTTAGTAAGGTGGCCCTTACGTCCACAATGTGTACATGTGTACACATGAGCATACATCGTGTTATGGGTATGTCCGTGAGGAGCATGTGTATGCCGTGAAGGGTGTGCATGCATAGATGGAACTTGTTTCTTTCGAAACAAAAATTCCAAACGTGTATGACTCAAAACACAATGGCTCAAAGTGGAGCCCAAACAATCCATATTCTTCTTTATCAATTTTATATCGTTTTCAATTAAAGAAGAAGTGGAATATGCAATAGGTAAGCTAGGTGAAGCTACACTAGCATGACAAACATGTGAATCAATATCAATTTTCAAGGATTCATTTTTCTTTAAACAATCTTTCAATTCTTGTGAAATCAAGTCAATTTTGTTTTTCAAAGAATTATTCTCTTTTAATACAAAATCAAATTTGAAGTTAAATCCTTATTTTTCTTCAAGATATATTCACAATCATTTTTACTTTTCAAAATTTTGTTTTCATTAAAAGCAAGATCAACTTGGGATTTAAATGAGTCAAGTTTACTCGAAATCTTATCCCTCTCTTGCAAAGCAATCTCAAGTTTAGAAGATAAATCTTTATTTTCTTCTTTTAAACTAATATTATCCTTTTGCAATAGTTTGTATTTAGAAATCAAGTTTTCACAATTTTTAGCCAGTTCATCATTCATGGCTTGTGCCTCTAAACAATCATTGCAATATGAACTAGAATTAGCATCTAGTTGAGATTCCGATTGTACCTCAAGGGAGTCATTCCCTTGGACCATGAAGCAATGTTCATCAGACTTGTCTCTTCTAGATCTCATCTTATCGAGAATCTTTGGTAGCTCGGGAGAAGTTAAAATGCTCCATACTGCAAAAGCCGAATCATAGTGAGAAAACATATGTAAATAATCTTTATAAAGAGATGCTCTAAGTGCCTTTAGGGCTATTGCATTGGCCTCTATATGCTTGCTATCACTAAGGTAGGATTCCTTGGTAATGGCAAGGTGAACCTTATATCCTAGGGCTTTCAAATGACAACTCATCATAACCTTCCAAATATCAAGTCTAGAGATATCAAATATGGGAGGGCTATCCATGAGAGCAAACTATATGTGTGCAAATGCAAATGAAGATTAGCAAACTAAGATCACACTCTTAGGTGGTTAAACCTAATTATCAGGAGCGTAGGCTCTGATACCAATTGAAATCACCTAGAGGGGGGTGAATAGGTGATAATGTTAATCAATGCACAAATTTAAAAGTTATGATGCAACGATCACCTGAAACAAGACTAGAAGCCGAATACTCCGTGAAGGATTCTGAACTCCTTCCTCGTGATTCCTCTAAATAAGAGTTTGAGGTGCGCAATGCAATCTTGTTGTTGTGTAAACCTCTACCCTAATGACCCCTTTATATAAGATTTAGGAAGAGTAAACATAGAAAAATTTTACCTGAATATAATAGGAAGAAATTGACCCTCTAATATAGCTAACCACGTTTTATTTAAACTTAAACACATTTTGAAAACATGTTAAAAATCAGCCTCCAGAAAATTAGCCATTACTGTCAATCTGGCAGATTGGTCAATTTTGAGCACATTTTTCAGGCTGTAAACGTCCGAAGTCAGAATTAGGTATATAGGAATGATTTGTAGATCTTTAAGTCTTCGTTTTAATGCAACTGAAATCAACTCAATATCATTTCTTATTAAAAGGTTATCAATAAAACACTAACAGGTGTCAAAACAGAAACTGTAAGCTATTTTCAGAACAAGAACAGAGTTCAACCAAATATTTGACCTTTAAAATTTGAATCTGAAAATGATTATTGAATAAGAAATTTAGATCTGAAAGTTATCTTTGAAATGCAAGTTAAATCATGTTACTTGAATATAAGAATAAAAAGTTATGATAACAACTATAAAAAGGTGTCAAGCAGATCAGCAGAACTAAAACTGGTTCAAATCCAAAACCCGATATATGTACTTGAAATCCAAACCGATTAAATCAAAAACCAAACGTATTGAATTTATGTGTCTGTATTTGAGCTTCAAACGTATATACTATTCTTTAACAAACTAAAAATATAAAAACTTTATAAGGAAGTGTCTCTGAACCGCGTTACCGAGCTAGAGCCTTCTCTCCTATGAAAACGTCCTCTTGCGTCATTTGCCTTTTAGCATCATTATCCTTACAATATGCTTAATAAGACCATCATGACTAGTACAAACTTGAAACTCATTCTAAACAACGTATTAGTACTAAATAACTTCTATGTATTTTGTTATCATCAAAACTTAAACAAATAGAGAGTGTAACCTTTTGGGCCAACACGTGGGTCCTGTTCTATTGTTGAAAAGTGGAGCTCGCAGGATCGCATTTGAATTGAGACGTAGATGTGGCCGAGCTTCTGTGTTTAAGTTGAGACGCGAGCTGGCTGATTTTCATGTTTGAACTGGAACGCGAGCTTGGCTGAGCTCCGCGTTTGAATTAGAGCACGGACTTGGTTGAGCTACGTGTTTGAGTTGGAACGTGGACTTGGCTGTGCTCCATATTTTAGTTAAGACGCTGGACAAGCTGGAGTCCATGTCTGTATTGAAATGCGATCTTTGCATTGGAGTGATGTCTGCATCTGAGGATTTGTCTTCTGTGATTTTTTTTGATAGTCTACAAGACTCCCTCTAAAGTTTTTGAAACTCCGCAGTTGACTGGGACGGATTTCGGGATACTTTGGATTTCACATTACGCTGGACTCCTATGATTGAACTAGCAATCTTTTGAGATGGCATGAGCTTAATCTTGTCTGTTTCAGGTCTTCAAGAGTTACTGTTGAACTGCTTGAAACTTTCAGGGGTGATCATTTATACATAGTTTAGATCTTAGCTCAGATTTGGTTGTCAGTGTACTGCTGAATTAGTAGAGTTATCAATTGCTTTTGTCAGTGTACTGTTGAACTGATTGCAGAAACAGGGATATACTTTCGCGTTGGAAAGAGAAGACGCGACTCTCGCTCATTTGTTGAAGACGTAACTTTCATCTGTTATTGAAACGCGACTTTCGTCTGGCTTGAAACGTGACTCTCATGAAACGCGGGGGTCCCGTTGGATGCTTCTAGATGCGAGCCTCGTGTTGAATGTGTTTCAAACGCGAACATCACATGGACCCATGTCTAGCTTGGATTGAACTCGAGATACCCGCCACGTATCTTGACCGCTAAAAGGTCTATAAAAAGACCTGAGGTCTCTTCAACAATTATCATTTGACTGTCTTTTTCAATCTGCGTTTGACTTTCTTCAGAGTTTTTAAGATTTTCATAGAACCCAAAAAGTCTCGACCTTTTTTCTAACTTCTTCGAAGATCTTCACCGTGGACATGGCCCCAAAAGACAAGCAGACCACTGCTTCTTCAAGCATTGCCGTTGCGCCGACCACCGTGCTGCTTTCCTCATCAAAGGTCCCCATATCTGGTAAGCAAATATGACTTTTGCCATTGTTGGGAATATGAAGAGTTTTGCCTCAACTTCTTTTTGATGTTTTGAAGCTTCTGTTGAAGTTGATTAGTCGATGCAAGGCTCACAAGCTCATGTCTAATTTATAAACGCGACTCTCATGTTGATGAGCAAAATGCAGATATGACGATCCTCGTGTTTTTTGACTTGTCAATGCGGCCTTCGCGTTTATGAATTGAACACGTGTCTGGCGAGCTCCGTCTCTTGAGACTTTTAAACGCGAGTCTTGTTTATGAGACTCGCATTTGGGTCTAGAAAATTTTCTAAGTCTTCATGTGTGAAATTCAGACGCAGGCTTCATGCGAGTCTCGCGTTTCAGTCACCGTCATCTTGATGATTCTAAGGCCAGGTATCAGAATCTGACAGAAGGCCTTTAGATCTGAGATCATTACCAAGACCGCGGAGTGTGTCATAGGAAGTGCTCGAGCGGCGATTGTTAATGCACAAGGCTTAATCCAAGACAACGAGCAGAAGCTTGCAAACGAGAAGAAGAAGGTGGAGGACCTCAAGGTCGCCAATAGTCAGGTGCAGCAAGAGCCACTGTTCACTCCTCCAAGTTGAAATCCTTTCAGACGCAGCTTGCTTTCAAGAAGCTCTTGTCTAAAGAGGTGTTGAGGGCCCAAGTTTTGGCTAAGATTGAGAAGGCTCGACAAAAAGATATTCAACATCTCAAGAACCAAATAAACTCTCTTGCTGAGCGGGATTAACATTTTATTTCTTCTTTTGTAACACTCCACCTATCAAATAAAAGAGTGTTTGTTTTACTTTTATCATTTTGATATGAATAATAAAAGTGATTATTTTGCCTTTGTCTCGTCTTTATTTTCTTTTTGTCTCATCTTTATTTTCTTTTTGTGTTTGAAAATCAAACAAACTAAAGTGATTGAATTTGATTGCTAGAGATGACGATTAACATAGCAATCAAAAGTTAGGTAATTTCACTAGAGAATTTGAGAGGATTACTGTCAGAGGTGTGATGTTAACTTGACATGGGTTAAAACCGTGATTTGAATGAATTTTGTGGACTTACTATTCTATTGAGGAGAATGAATTTTGTGGACTTACTATTCTATTGATGAGAATAACGAGTGGAGTTTGATCAAATGAGGATTTATAGAAATTTTTACCGTTAGAAGTGTAACGTTAACGTGACGGGTTTGGATTTACAGTTTGAGCAAATCGAATTATAAGAGGTGTGATATTAACTTGATAAGGATGTATGATAGAGGTATTGATAGAGGTATGATGTTTAACTTAGCACCAAGAAGGTCTCGTTTTCATTGAGAAAACTGAGAATATCACGTTATAGGTTTAGTGTTAACTTAACGATGGGATGAAGGCTAGAGGTAAGATATTAACTAAGCATTGAACGTCTCGATTTCGATGAGAGAACTCGAGGGAGGATCGTTGTTATAAGTGTGGTATTTAACTTAACAATAAAATGGATGCTAGAGGTGTGATGACTAACTTAGCATCGAACGTCTCGTTTCCGTTCACAGGCTCTGCTGATGGTTTCTAACAAGTTCCTTCAATTTTGAACTTCGTTCATTTTTGTGCAAAAAGATTCGGGCTATGGGCGTAGGGGACAGCAATTTTTTGCCTGGAGTTGGTAACTCCAGATCAAGTGTTCTTTTCTTTGAACTTTCAAAGTTCGGGCCGGGGTTGGCAACCTTGAAGCTATAATGAAGCTCAATTTTGAGTTTTATTCTTAGTCCGAGGTTGCAACCCCGGAAAAATTAAGTTTATAGATCACAAACCTGCATGACTTTTTAGATAGAAAACTTATTGGATCAAAATAAGATTTGGCAGGATCAATAACCGACAAAACTAAGAAATGAAAGTTCCTTACACTTAAATATCTTATTTTATTGTTTTGGACAACATGAAATATGCCACTCTGGGAAGCTGAAACATGAAAAAAAAAAAAAACAAAAAAAAAAAAAATGAAATAGTTTGGCAACACAATATTTCATCACTACATCTCCAGCTTTTAGAGCAGGTAATTACTTTTATATTATTTTTTTCAAGGAGTCAAGTGTAAGATAAAATGCATACCATGTGGAAGGCGTGGATAAGGAAAAAATATAGTTTATTTATCACATGATAATGTTGGCCCCAAGAAACAATTTTTCCCCCCAAAGCTTTCTTTTTCTTTGAACAGAGAGGGAAAAAAATTAGAGGCTTCACGACCAAAAAAAAAAAAGAAAAAGAGAAGACGAAGGAAAAAACAAGTTGAATTAGAAGCAGTTGTGAGTTTATGGTCAAAATGTGTGGGAACGGGGAAGCGATATATAGAAATCTAAACTAGAAGTAGTTGACCAACAATGCAAGCAATGTCACAGGGATAAACTTATGTCACAAATGGTAATGAAGTCGTGTACTTATTATTGAAAAGGATTGACGATATTGAGGCGCCGATATTTGCACCCATAAATTTAATTAATACATTCAATAAAAGTTGTAAAAATTTAATAGATTATTTTAACTCTAAATAAAAAAATTAAAATATTCTTAAAAATATTTAAAATTATAAATTTAACCTCTATGTAGAGTAATACACTCATCCAATGATTAAGATATACATCAGTGCTTAATCCCTTTAATTGATTAAGAAACTCACCTATTGATTAAAAATCTTAAAAAAATATGAAGACGTTAGAACCGAGTCATAGTCTAGATAGCGTTATAGTCTAGATAATGAAATTTGGGGGTTATATTTATCAGATTTGTGGGTGTAAAAACCTTATGGATGTGTTAATCAAATTTGTTGGTGCAAATATTCGGGTCTGTTATATTGGCACCCACCAAATTGATAAAGGCACTCTCATTCCAAAGCTACAAAAATACTGTTAATTTTGGATAGATTTAACCTCAGAGGTAAAGACGTAAATGCTCTACTCGGCCTTCTTCCTTCTTCCCCTTTCCTTCTTTCTCCTTTTCCTTCTTTTTTGGGCGTGCGACGGTAAGGAGCGAGGGGCCGTTGCACCGCCACACCCCTATTCTCCTCCTTCCTTCTTCCCCTCTCCTTCTTGTTCCTCCTCCTCCTCCTTCCACTCCACATCCCTCTTCCCGACAAGGGCCCGCCGTCGCTGCCCAACCCAACGAAGGCGAGAGGTCGCCGCTGCCCCTCCTTTACCACTCCCCCTCCCCCTCCGCCCTCGTCCCCCTCGTTGGTGACATTGGGGGGGACGACGAGTGCGAGGGGGCGACGACAAGGGTGACGAAGGTGGGGTGAGGGGGAGTGGAAGAGTGGGGTGGCGGCCTCTCATCACCTTTACTGGTAGTGGTAGAAGAAGGAAGATGAATGAGAGAGCATTGAAGACAGAGGAGGAATGGGCTTTTTAGGGAACAAATTGAAAAACATGATTTTTTTTAATTTATTAATTTGATGAATGTGCTAATCTGATGGGAGCAGTTATTGCCACCCCTAAAAATGAGAAAGCCCCCTCCTCCCCATCCAAAAAAAAAAATACAAGAGTGCCATTATTGTTTACTCACTTCACCGATGGTGAAATGTCCAAAAACCCTCTTCTTCCTCCTTCTTTCCCTCCCTCCTCATGCAGCCTGCTCCCCAATCACCTTCTCCAGCTACCACCGCTCCTCCCCTCCGCCTCCCCCCACCGGCCTCCCCCGCGCCCCTCTTCCCTGTGGCGCTCCCCCCACGCCCTTCGCCTCCCTCCCTCCTTCTTCGCCTCCCCTCTCCTCCCCTCCTTCACTCCTCCGGTTTCTCCCTCCTCCACCCCCTCCTCCTCCCCGGCTCCCCCCACCCGCCCAAGTTGGGTGGGTGGGGGGGAGCCGGGGAGGAGGAGGGGAGGGAGGAGAAACCAGGGGAGGGGGAGGGGGAGAAGAAGGGGGAGGGGAGGTCGGAGGGGAGGGGCGGGTTGGGGGGGGAGGGGAGAAACCCAGGGTGTATGGGCACTAGGGGGGAGGGGCGCAGGGGAGGAGATGGGGTGGCCGGCTCCGAGGGAGGAGGATGGGGTTCGCTGGTAACCAGAGGGGTTCGTCTGTAAGAGAGGAGAAGAAGGAATGGGCATTTTGACTATTTTAAAAAAATTTGAGATGCCTTTATTAGGGGTGGCTAATGGGGCGGGTCGACCCGCCCCGCTCCGCCCTGTGCGACCCGTTTGAGTCGCACAGGGCGGGTTAATGGGTCAACCCGCACCCGCCCCGTTTAGGGGCGGGTCAGAACGGGTTGACCCGTCTCGTGTAAACGGGACGAATCTGATTCGTCACGGGACGAATCACGGGACGAATCGGGTCGGGAAAAATTTCCCCGACCCCCCCTTCTCTAATTTTTTTTTAAGTCCAATATTATTATATTACTGTTAGAGAGGAAAATTACTCCGAGGCCCCTAGATTCGTTTTTAATATTTTTTAAACCCTAAACGGCTCAAAAAAGAGTCGTTGCGGGTGAAAAAGAGGGTGCCACGCTTATTCACCCACAACTGCTCAAAAATGAGCCGTTGTATCTTTTAAAAAAAAAAAAAAAAACCCTCCTAACCTCTATAAATACCCTCCACTCTCATTCACTTTCATCTCTCTTTACCTCAACCCTCTCTCTTCTATTATAAATCACTCTTATTCTCTTACAATTACAAATCCCTACCAACTTTTAGTCTAGTCTAATGGAGCCCAACTGGAGTACTGGCGGTACCTCATCCGAAGCCGGTGGTAGCTCTTTATCAACACACAATTCTTTATCTGTCGCACCTTACACCGATGCTGGCGGTAGCTCATCGTCAACATATGCCGCTTACCCACCATACAATTATGCTCCCCCAACATCCGCATTTGCTCTCTATCACAGTTCGTCAAGCTATGCAATTGACTACAGTGGTTTGCACCATATGCACATGCTGCATATGCCAGTGATAGTGGTACATGTCGGCATTCTATTTCTTTCCTTCCTCAATATTCCTCATATTCTCAACTTTTAATGTCAACATCACCAATGCACGCACAATCTCTGACTCCTTTTTTTACTGAAACACAAGAACAACACGATACACAACCAACACAGCATGATACTATAGTTCCAGAAACACAACAACCAACTAGCACAACCACTAAAGTAAGAGCCAAAACTTCTCTAGTGTGGAACCATTTCGTAGAAAAAGTTGTTGAAGGTAGAAGAAAGGCAGAATGTAAGTACTGTCATCAACTATTTGATCATAAAGAAGGATACGGTACAGGTATTCTTAATAAACACTATGAAAAAAAGCATGCTAAAAGTCACGGTTTACCACCACAACAAGCACAAATATTAGCTGATTCAGACACACTCTCTACTTGGAGATATAAGCCTGAAGTAAATAAACATAAGTTAGCTGAATTTATTGTTCGAGCAGAATTTCCATTTTCTTTTACTGAATCAGATGCATTAGTTGATTATCTTAAATCTGTTTTTGCTCCTGATTATAAGAGAATTAGCAGACAAACTATAACTAAAGAAATTGAAGATTTATTTGTAAATAGAAAAAATATTTTGAAGGCTCTTTTTACTAGTGATGCTAGAAAAATTTCATTAACTTCCGATATATGAGAAGCTCTTAATCTTATTCATTATTTATGTGTTACTGCTCACTTTATTGATGATAACTGGATTTTACAAAAACGTATTTTATCATTTTCTAAATTTTTTGAGAAACAATCTGCTACAAATGTAGCAAATTCAATTTTTCTTACTTGTAGAAATTATGATATAGAAAATAAAATATTTTTTATTTCTTTTGATAATGCAAGTGAAAATACTGCTTCAATAAGACAATTGAAAACGGTATTAGATCCGATTTTAAACGGTAAACTTTTTCATGTTAGATGTGTTTGCCATATATTGAATTTATTTGTACAAGATGGTCTAAAAATCTTAGACAAATATATTTATAAAGTTAAAGAAATTATTTTACATATAAAACATAGTGGACCTAGGAGACAATCTTTTAAAAGTTATTGCCGACAATGTGGACTGAAGGAAAAACTACTCTAAGCAGATGTGAAAACTCGTTGGAATTCAAGCTACAATATGATTAAAGATGCCTTCCTTATAAACAAGCAATTCAATTTTTTACAGTAAATGAATGTTCATCTTTTATATTAGCGATGAAGAGTGAAAATTATATGAAAATTTTTGTACTTTTCTAGAAAAATTTGACACTGCCACAAAAGCACTTTCTGGTACATATTATCCCACATGTAACTTAATTTTTTATAATCTTAATGAAATTGCTCAAGTATTTGCTGCATACAGAGATGATGACAGTCTTGAAGAAGCTATACATGATATGGAAGAAAAATTTCGAAAATATTTTAAAAATATGCCTTTTTTATTTTACTTAGCTGCAATTATGGATCCTAGAATTAAAATAGATAATTTAAAACTTTTATTATCCAATTTTATTTTATGTTTAAATTATGAACAAGATGTAGATAAATTACTTTTAAAAATTTGATCTCTTTTAGAAGAAATGTACCCATTGTACATAGATGAGTTATTTCCCCTTCTTCTTCTGAATTTAGGGCACCTACACCATCACAAACTTCTTCTACTAGTCTAGGTAAAAGATTATCTAATTTTAAAAGTTTACTTTCCTCTAATACTAGAAAGAAACACTCTTCAGAAGCAGGTTAATTTGATGAACTTAATTTATATTTGAACACAATGCCTGCTGAAATAAATGAAAATGATGATGAACCATGAGATACATTTGATGTTTTGTCATGCTGGAAAGAACAGAGAAAACAATTTCCTGTTCTTTCTACCATGGCCCGAGATATACTGACACCTCCGGCCTCTACAGTAGCGTCCGAGAGCGCATTTTCTGCAGGTGGTAGAGTTTTGACACCCTGGAGGAGCAGGCTGACGTCGAAACACTTGGAGATGGCTGTTTGCTTAAAGGACTGGTTCGATGCAGAAAGACGCACACAAGGAAAAGCTATTCTAGATGAAGAATTTGAACAGGATGATAATAAAGAGTAGAGAACCACCAGAGTTTTTTTATGTACATTGTATGAGATGAGCACCAGAGTTTTTTATGTATATTATACGAGATGAGTTTTATGTACATTATATGTGATGAGCAGATTGGTATATGATTTTTTCATATTAATAAAATAATTTACCTTACAAAAAAACTTGTAATTAGTGAATATCAATTCTATTTTTTAATTATAATTTTAGACATTTTTTAAATTTTTTCCTCTTTTTTCCTTTTTTTTCCTAATTTCTTTATAACTTTAAATTTAAAAATTTAAGAAAATTCGAATTAAAAATAAAAAAATAAAAATTGTCGAGACGGGTCCAACCCGTCTCGGCGAATCCGGTAACGAATCGGGTACCCGGGTTTTCAACCCATCTCGTCGAATTCGTGACGAGACGGGTCCATCTCGTCACGGATTCGTTAGGCTGACGGGACGAATCAACCCGATTCGTCCCGTTAGCCAACCCTCACCTTTATCAATTTTGAAGTATCTTAATTTATGGGAGTCTTTTATCATTTTTGAGTGACAATGACCGTATCCTAATATGATAGGTACTAGGTGTCAATATCCATATCCTTTCGCATGGGGCCTCCATAAAAGCTCGAGTAGCAAGCAGGCTAGCTAGCAACACGAGTCTCACTGATCACGCAATATGGCATCAAACACCACCACCACAATCCCTTCCTTTCATCTCACCGAATCCTTAGAACCAGGCACCCAAGAATGGAAGCTCATGAGCCAGAGCATCCGCAGCGCTTTCGAAGCATCCGGCTGCATCTTGGTGAACTACGACGGCATCTCCGGCGATGAGCGGGAGGGGCTCTTCGCGGCCATGAGGAGCTTGTTCGATCTCCCCGTCGACGCCAAGCGCCGGAACACCGACAAGCAGTCGCTGACGACGTATCCGGGGACCATACCGGCTGTCCCCTTGTACGAAGCTCAGGGGGTGATGAATGCTGCGGATATCGACAAGTCTGAGGCATTCACCCGTCTCATGTGGCCTCAAGGGAATGACAAGTTTTGGTATGTGAACACACTTTTGCTCATGTTTATTGTTGTTATTACTGATAGATTAAAAGGATTACATTGCTTTCTAGATACCCTACGCTCAGATTAGCAGCAGGAGGGGGGGGCCGCCGGAGAATTTCCTTTCTCCGGCCATGCTCCTCTTCTCCTCCCAACGTCTTCTCTCCCTCAACATCCAAACCCATCAACATCCAAAAAATTTCTTGCCATGGATTGGTCTGACTTCTGCAAGGTGACAACTTTGGACCAGATCTGGCCAAAGAGTGGCCTTTTCCCGCCAGAGATGGCCGGATTTTGCAAGTGATGAGATGTTCCAAGACGCTCTCGTTGCTTGTTTCGTCTTTCAAGCGCTCATGGTCGAAGAAAGGTTGTTGCTCTCGAGCGGGAGTTCTCGGATCCGGTCAATTCCTTGTCGGATCTCGCTTGATTTTGGCATGTTTTGCTAAGGGATGTTCGAATTCGACCATGGTAAAGCACACCCAACCTTGGAATTTGCTCCATAATCGCAGGTTGGGTCTTCCACCAACAAGGGGATGACTGGCAGATACACTCGAGCTCACCAGAGCCTGTCGAGTTCTGTCTGATCTACTTGGGAATCAAAGAACTACTCGAAGCCTACTGAATCACTAAGTGGTTCTCGTGCCGACCAAGGAGAGTCGGATCAGACCCAAAGTCAGCAGTTTGAGCTTTCAAATGGCTTTCTTGGTGGCGGATTCGGCCAAGGGATGGCCGAACCTGAATAGGTATGGTAATCATACATGTGATATCTGATAGAGTGTATGCCTATAGATCTGTCAATGGTGGTTAAATCATGATTCCATTAGTTCTGTACTCAATAGATCGTAGGGGGTTAAAACTAATGGAAATTTGGGTGATACTCAAGTTATAGAGTTTGATGATTATTCACTTCGATGGAAGAAAGAGAAAGGAGACAACGAGAGCCGAGATAGGGGTCGATTATCCCAAGGGTTTTAGGGAGATTCAGAGGGGAACTCTAACCTTGTTCCCCCTTGTGAAAGAGATAGGGAACAATGGATGTCGATGCAGAGGTCGATTATCCCAAGGGTTTTGGTGAGATTCAAAGGGGAACTCTCACCTTGTTCCTCCTTGTGAAGGAGATATGGAACAATGGGTGTCGAAACAAGGGTCGATTATCCCAAGTTTTGTGAGGTTCAGAGGGGAACTCTCACCTTGTTTTTCCTTGCGAAGGAGAAAAGGGACCACGACTGTCAATATGGGGTCGATTATCTCAAGGGTTTTGGTGAGGTTCAGAGCGGAACTCTCACCTTTTTCTTCCTTGCGAATTTCAATGAGGACACATGGTCCTATTGATTAAGAGGTTGCAAGTGAACTTGATATTGGTATAGTCAAGGGGGGCTAAAATACCTAGTCAAGATTGATCGGTTGACAAAGTGTTGAATTAATCATCATCCTGACCAACGAATGCGTTGTGCCTTAATGTTTTAGAAATTTCTTCTTTTCCTCCTAATTCTTTAGCACGATGAAGCAGTTTGGAGCGGAACACGAGAAAGATGGGAGATATCAATATGCACAATGATGTGCATTTTTATAGATACTGGTGTTATATTTGGTGTCTTGTTGCTTACAATATATATTAGATTATAATTTCTTTTCAGTTATGAGGGGTCAAGCTATACGTGAGTTTTCACAAATGGTCGTATTCCTCTATTTTGGAGAACATTTCATTATGTTCTTTTTAATGGAACATTGGGGGATTTATGCCTCAATTTATCTAAACAAAACATACTTTTGCTCATATGTGATATTTTATTATAGAGGTTTCTATCAATCTACCATTGTGTGAAATCTATTGAATCAAATACTCGTGGGGTGGACGGACTCCTGATTTATTAGATAAAGAAAATCGTCAAGATTTCGTGGCAATTTGTTTAAATGATAGATACATGTGATAAATGAGAGAATACTATAGATTCAAGCCATAGATTCTTATTAGATGACTGATATATATATATATATATATATATATATATATATATATATATATATATATATATATATATATATGTATGTATATATATATATGTGTGTGTGTGTGTGTATATATATATATGTATGTCTTAGTTTCTTCAAATTCACACACACACACACACATATATATAGAAATAGAGAGGGAGAGATTTCTGTCATTCCGGAAGGATTTGAGGCCGAATCCTTCTCACTCAAATACAATCATACGACATCCGAATGCAAGATCTACTCTGTTGAAGTTGGTCTATATTATTTCAAGTCACTAAAATAAAAAATCATGTATTTTAAATATTTTTTGTCCATCCATCAAGTATGCGCAAAATAGACGGCTGAAAATAGCATATTGCTTATATTTACGTCTTTACACATACAAATTCTCAATCCGACCATTTCATCATGATCTAAACACTTAAAAACTCATACACCAATTTTTTTTTTTTAGATTTCAAATATTTTACACTGTTAAACTAACCAACTCACTATTTCGGCCGTCCATTTTGCACATATTTGATGGATGGGCAAAAAGTATTTAAAATACATGATTTTTAATTTTTAATTACTTGAAATAATGTAGATTTAACTTTAACGGGGTAGATCTTACATTCAGATGTCGTAGGGTTGTATTTGAGTGGGAAGGATTCAACCTCGAATCCTTCAAGAATGGCACAAGTCTCTCTCTATATATATAGTTTAACCTGTAATTTAAGATGTAGTTTAGTATCCAATTTTGTTTCTTTATAAATAAGTCAATTGAAAAAAATTCCCGAAAACATGAGCAAATTTAATTGCAAAAGATGTATGCATATGCATATTGCAAAAGATATTGCATAATATGCATAGTATGCAATGCATACAAAATATTCTTTGGTTGTGACATGTTTGGAACTCATTATGTTAAAATTTTAGAAGTTACACATACACACACATGTTACCTATGTATATATTCTCATTTGTTGTTTGCCCTCATCTCTAGCCAAACCATCTACTCAATGAGCAAGAAGATGCTAGGCATCCTTCACATAATCTTGGACATGGTGATTGATAGCTATGGAGTCAGCAGAGACGAGCCGCACATCGGACGAACCGACGCTCTCTTCCACATGATCAAGTACACTGCGCCGGAGAAGGAAGAGCCGGCTCTCGGACTCTCTGAGCACACCGACATTAATTACCTCACAATCTTGTGCCAGAATGAAGTGAATGGGCTCTCACTCAAGACCAAGGAAGGAGAATGGTTCCCTGTGAACCCAGGCAGTCAATTTGTGGTCTTTGTTGGGCAATCTCTTCGGGTTTGTATCAAATTCCATTCTTTGGCTTGGAATCTTTAATCACAACCGTCTATTATTATTTGAATCATTATTATTTGAATCAGTTTACGTATAGTGCTCGCTTAAGAGTGAATCTGTTAGGTGAAAATGGTTTCATATTGTACTTTTGAAATTAATTATTTTTTACCCACCTAGATACATAATTGCTTCGATATACCCCAGTTTCTAACTCAAAATAATTGATTTCTGTTATGTTATGAAGTATAATATATTTTAAGCACGAATAGTTTCATTACGAATTAATATGCTGCATCTTAGTGACAACATGTGTGATGCATGAATACCATATTTTCATCACAAGAATCATATTCTTAGTAGACTATACTGGTATTTTTCGGCATAAAGATCACACGAGAAACTTTGGGTATAAAAGTGATTTCAAAACTAGATGGATGTGAAATAAGTTTTAAAGTTAGGGTGTGTAACCTTTTTCTTCACCTTACGGTCATCATACCTTCTCTCTCTATCTCAACATAGACCATATTATGGTTATCATACCTCTTCTTTCTGTCTCGACATAGACATAATCTAATTTCAAACCTGAAACCTTTCATACTTTATCTCAACACATCAAGTTTTTGGTAGGCTTGGAGCAACGGGAAGCTGCATCCTCCATTCCATCAGGTCACCTTTCGTGGGCTCAAGGACCGTCTCACCTGCGCGGTGTTTCTCAAGCCAAAACCTGATCAGATCGTAGTGCCAGCTCCGGAGTTCATTGCCGATGAGCATCCGCCTCGATACAAGCCCTTCGCCTACGGTGAATTTCATGAGTACACCAAAAGGGTGTTCACTGACCGTGAGATCATTCTTGAGAAATATGCAGGCATTTGACTCAGATGGGGTACCGTTTGTTTTGGGGAACATTTCTGATCAAATTAAGCAAAAAATCAAGGCAAGTGTGTGTGCAATTTGTCATTTGATGGAAGGTTAATTCAGGGCTACAATCTGCATGTTTTAGTTTATGTTTCTATGTGTGAAACTTTGTTTGTGATGTAGTTATTCATAATAAAAACACCCTATTTTCCCCCCCTGATGAAAAGAACATTATAGTTGTAATGTGTATTATACTTGTTCTTTATGTGGCAATATGGGTGGGCTGTTTTGCATGGATTTAATCAGTTGTCCAATTGTAAGGGATTGTTATGGTTTATGTTTCTATGTATGAAACTTTGAAGGTGGATTTAGACATTGGTTGAGATGAATATGGAACTTCACTCTATTTTGTTTTTCCATCTCGTTTGTTTGATTAGATCTCTTAAAAGAGCATTGTGACAGGCTCTCTGGAAAGTAGTAGTAGTGAATGTGTTTAGTCTGGAAATAACATAATGATGTGGTGTTCTCTGGTTCAATGGCAAATCTATACACACAAATCTCAGGGGAAAGAAGTTTGGTGTGCATTTTTTCACTGAGTTGATCTATCATCCTTCTGACGACTCTTCCAATGTATCAAGTTATTGTTGGTATCCCCATCAATAAAGAGCGAGTCACAGGCTGATGCATGTCTTCTTTGATCGAAACAAAGCATTGTTCTTTAGCCAAGTTAGACGTTTGTTGGGCTTACCATGTCCTTGGCGAAGCTTTCTGCACAGCGTGACGTGATTCGAGTGGTATGTTTTGAGTTGAATTCTCCGAGAGTGTATGACTTGAAAGCGACTCTATAATGGTAATATGTTGGTTGCAGAAGTTGTTTTCTTGCTGGTATTGCGACGGTTATGCTTAGTGATATAAGGTTTTGAACTTTCGGTTTTCAAAGTTTTCAGGCGCGGATCATGCGTTCCGCGAATGAAATACTGGGGCTTAATTTTTAGCCAATGAAAGTATATCTAGAGTTGCAGTTGGGTACATTTTTAATACAACTGTGATGCAGGTTGGAGCAGATATGATGATGCTTTTCGACTTGCTGAGCAAGGAAGGGTTTATTTACATGTGTAAATTTTTTTTTTCTCTTTTTGTCTTATGAACAGAGAAAGTAATGGTTGCGATCCCATGGGGTTTACATTTGGACCAAATATTTTATCACATGCATATTGGGAATACCAAACTAGTTCTTTTTTTTCCTGTTTTTTTTTTCTTAAAACTTTTATAATATGTTTATACCAAAAGCACATGAAGAACGGGAGCATCCGGTTAGGGCGTGTTTGGCCCGTAAACATGATAGAGAAATCTAACCAAAAAAATCAAATTTCTCAACCGGGCGTGAGAAAATATGTGATTCCACTAACTTTTGTCAGGTATCCATGTGGTTTCCGTCTTCTCTGAGCTAGAATTTTTTTGAAAAATTATTGATGTTTTGACCGATGACAACAACTTTTTTTCAGCTAGGTAAACAAATAACATTTTGTCAAAAGAAGAAAAAAAACCTGACACGAAGCCCATCATATCCAGTTTCCATCTCCAGCTTCTTTCAAGCAAACACCCCCCCTCTGTTTCTTGGACAAGGAATCTCTCTTTTTCCCGTAAACACTCTCTCAGTTCATTTTACATGAGTACTTTATTATTAAGTAGATAGTTTTATTATTCTTTCGTGAAACTGATATTATTTTATTATTTTAAAAAATTAAAAGAGTTTCAACTTTATTATTGAACTTTCAAAAAACACTTTTATTATTGGATTTGTTGGTTTAGTTCATTTAGCATGATGAATCCGATTTTGTCAAACGTAGCCTTTAAGTCTTCACAAGCAAAGGGAAAGTAGCATGCGATAAGCATCTCCTTGCTCACATCCTGCAAATCCCTCTCAATTCTAGAAACTTGTTAAAGATGCGTGTAACTGTCACGCCCCGCAATCATAATACTCATATAAAGGGTACGTGACGAGAGCCGGCGACGTATTTTTAAAACAAATACGTTAAGCCTCAGTACATTGATTCAAAATAAAACAAGATTTATTTGTTATTCCAGCTAGAAGAAATCAAGTACATAATGTCACCAAATGTTTTACTTATTACAACATAATGAAATCATAGAAAATCCGACAATAAAGGTCTCTCACATATGAACAAAGGAAGGATCTGTCTAATGAAGATCAGCGAGGTGCTCGAAGTACTCCTGCTCCTGCAGAGTCTCTGGATCAAGACCTGAGCAAGCAACTCAGGGTCGTCAATAGCGACCTAAATAAATGATAAAAAGATGGGAATATAAAAATAACATGTAAAATCTAGCAACACATGTATAATCAAGTATAGTTAGCATACTGTTGTCTAACATATATGAGTCATGATATAACACAGTGATATACACTATATAACCATTTAATACTGCAATCTGTCCTATGTAAGGTCATGTGTCAAGATGTCCTGTGTATGTCTATTTTTATTGCTAGTTATTTGAAATGGATAGTTGGAGACGGGTATCTATGTTTTAGGTGGGTCCCGTACATACCCGGGACCACGGCCTCAGTTTCCTGGCGCTGAACCAGGCCGTACCGCTAGGTACTCAGTAACAGTAACAGTAACAGTAATCTCACTGTGAAACAGTGGAATAGTAACAGTACAGATGGGATGTCAGTCATCCCCCAGGAACCCTGCAGTGGAACCCTCAGTCGGCTGCGCAACCTGTATCCTAGGTCCACCCAAAATACCGATACCGTCTCCTCTATCAATTTCCCCACCCGGTGTAAGTTATCTAATAATCATGTTATATAAATCACTGGGTATAACAGTAACAGTAGGTGACAATGTAACAGTACAACAGTATGTAATTTCCAGTGACTTGATAACATAATCCATCTCATCATTTACAATTTTAAACAATTTTCAGATTTTCTAGAAAGTCTATCACTTTAATAACTTTACCATTTAATAATAGAAATAGCACACATTTTATAATAAATGAAAATAACAGTACTTATACAGTGAGTGAAGAACACTCACCTGGCTACCACGCGTCCAAGCACCAATCGAAGAAATCTACATTAATATATATTCGAATTAGAAATTATTGAACTTTCATATATCAACTTTTTACATGAAATATTCTATTTATTTAGTACTTTAAATCAAATGTGAACAATCCGGATCTTTAAATAAGGTTTCATAATGAAGTATAAAGTTTATGTGATTTTCAGATTTTATTTACTGATTTTTATGTTGTTTAAATGGTTTAAAACTTATAATTTTCTTAACGGGTCTGAAATTAAAATAGCGGGTTTCAATCTTTAAATGCAGTAGTTTAGCACCAAATGAGCTGCAATTTACTCCAAACTTTTTCTGTAGATGGTAGGACTTATCTAGATATTTATACATATTTTTATTTATTTTTTTCCAAATTTTTATCTAGTTAAAAAAATTGTTTTTCAAAACTTAACGGGTCTGAAATTGTAATTGGGTCGGATTTAAAATGAATTGGGCTTCATTTTTTCTCTGTTTTTCTTCTTTTGTTTTCTGGTTTCTAGCCTTGCCCATTGCCAGGCCCAGTTCTCTTTTTTGTTCCTCTCTATATTTCTTTTTTTTTGTTGTTGTTTTCTGGCCTGGCCCATTGGCCAGGCCCAGTTTCCTTTCATTTTTCTTTTTCCTTTCTTTTTTTGTTTTCTGGACCTGGGCCAGTAATCCAGGCCCGGATCCTCTTTTTGTTTTCTTTTTTTTTTTTGTTTCTGTTGGGCTGGGCCAGTGCGGCCCAGTTCCCCTTTTTCATTTTCTTTTGTTTTTATTTTCTCCTGGGCCTGGGCCAAAAATTAAGCCCAGATTCATTTTTTTCTTCCTTTTTTTTTGTTTTGGCTTGGCCCAGTGGCAGCCCAGGCCACTGGGCCTGGCCAGAATTGGGGAGGGGAGTTGCTGCTCTCGGCTTCGGCCGAGAGCAGCCTCCAATTTTTTTTTTTTTTTTTTTTTTTCTTTCCTACCCGAATTCCATTTGCTGCACTGCTCTCGGCCATTGGCCGAGAGCAGTGGCTCTCAAATTTTTTTTTTTTTTTATATTTTATAATCATAAATACATGCCAATATCCATATATGCAAACATTGATAAATTTTAATCTTTCAAATTTATTTTTTTTTCCATAATTAACACCTTGATACATTACCCCAAATTTCTTTGTGAAGGAAAATTTAGTTATTTAGGGATTTATTTAAGATGCAACTATTTAATTCAATTCCTTTCTTTTTCTTTTCTAATTGGGATAATAAATCATTAATTATTTAGGTTTTAATTAAGCAAAGGGCGTTACATTAATGATTCCTAGAAAATAAATCTACGCATGGCAATTTAAATATTTTATGGATATATATTTTTCTTTATACAATTTATTTTATTTGCATATATATATATATTGGATAAGATTGAAGTTTATTACAAGGGAAAATTTAAGCATGACATATCATAAATTATAATTCATTTAATTATTTAAATCTTAGGGGAAATTTAAATTATATGAGAGGATTCTAAATCATGAAAAATTACTAAACCTAGTTTAACAACTTAATCTAGGTAAGCACAAATTTAAATCATGATGTTTTTAAAATAAAATTTTAACTTTTAAAAAATTGTTTAAAAACCTACTTGGATAGATCTGGATAGATTTCTCCTTCGTCTGCTCCTCGATCTCCAACTGCTCCCCAAACCTCTAAGCCTTTCTTCCGTCACGATCACGATCAGTTTCAGAACGGTGAAGGGATAAGGACGAATGATGGATTAAGGCTTCTTTCTAAAACTATCGCTCTTTTTTTTTCTTGTAAAGAAACAAGATAAAAGTTACGGTAATATATTAGGATAGAATCTTTTAGGTTAGAATTTTTAGGAATCAGTTGGTTAGGATAAAATCTAGGTTGTTAAGATAAGAGATCCCGAAATATCTCTTGAGATCTTTCAGTTAGAGATTCAAATTTTAAACTTTTGACTTTAGGTTATTTAAAATAATTTAGCTTTCCTTTTCAACCACACGCCAATGTGGCATCATGGTTTAGGCATTAGGATTTGATACAAGGGAACATGAGTTCAAAACTTGAAATTAACAATTTAAGCTCGTAATTATATTTTATTATTTTTATTACTATATTTTGTTTAACCCATTTATTTATTTATTTATTTATTTTACTTTATTTTTGGATATGAGTAAATGGGTTATGGTTTATTAAATAATTGGATTATAGGTTGGACAAGAAGATCATTTAGGAATAATACCAACAGTAACATAATAATAATAATAATAAGGCTAATCATAAGGTATAAAATATAATACATATATATACTAATATAAATATAAATCAAAACATATACACTTAATATGTATGCACATATATTTATACACCTGTATAAAATAAATAAATCAATAAAAATAACTAATTCTACATAAAATTAATAAGAGTAGAAATACAGTATTATTAGTTAGGGGATATTACAGTAACGTAGAGTAAGTTGATCTTTCACCCTTTGTTGTCAGACATATGGTGAATTCAGTTGCCATGTCATTTGAAAAGGAAATACTGCTTTAAATCTAGTGGAAAGTCAGCTTTCTAAATCACAACCATAAATTTCAAATTACAGTAAATACATAATGTGAGTGTACTGATACTTAGCGTATATATGTGAGTATTTTTGACTTACGTATACACGTCGCAGTAACGTCGATGGAATAATCCAAATAAGAAAACTCTCATTTATATACCTTATATCTCACATTACCGTATCCTGAGTTCATATAACCTGAGTTTTCTCCTGAGCTAAGAAAATATTATAAAACCGATAAAATAACACCGAATACAAGCAAAACAAATTGTACAAACTCAGATTACGGCTTCATGAGACAAGTACATCGAATGAATAATCTAAATAAGAAAACCCTCACCTATATACGCTATGCCTCACTTCACCGTAATCCGAGTGTATACAACTTGAATTGCAAAACAACATGATGAATTATTGATTAACATCTTATTATTATTACTTGTCCGACTCATATATCTAAGTATGTGTATAGGCGTACGTTTCATCCCACTTATATCCATATATGAGTAAGTCGAGGTTGTTATTGAAAACTGATGATGAGACTAATGTGTTACAGTGAGTCTCATACATACCTGTGACCACAGCCCAGAATGTTCCGGTGCTGACCCGGAACCTGCGCTAAGCAAATAGGAGATGGGTCTTATTGTATGCCCATTCAAGAATGTAACAGAAGGTAGGGAGCTAACACTCCCCTTAGACACCTGGAGGCCCTCAGGTAGATCCGAAAGTTTGAGTTGCACAACATACCTAATAGCATTGTAAATATATACACCAGTTGAAATCCATCAATTTCTCCCTTACCTGATGTAGGCTGTCCTTTTTATAATTTATTATTATGTAATTATCATAAATAGCAGGAGCAGGATATATTCAGGAGTTACAGGAGTGTATAAGTACTAAAAATACGGGTCATTGTGTATAATACATGATAGCAGGAGAAGATTTCTAAAATATGATAATCACTAAACAAGCGGTAGTATATCAAGTGGCATGTGATAAGTGATATCAAAAAGGTATTAGGTGATAACAAGCAGGTACCAAGTGATAACATGTAGGGGTTAGGTGTCTAGTAATAGCATGTCAAGTAATAAGCACAATAGATATCACTAAGTAAGTATGTGAAGCCCACACACATAACATATTATAAGAGAATCAATACACGTGTCAATGCGTGATTGGCCCTCTTATTGTATGTGTGTGTGGCTCACACACATGAACCGAACCTAATTGAAAGAGTGTGAATTTAAAATAGAGAGAGATTAAAAAGAAGAGAGGGGGGGTTAAAAGGGGGTGAACCCCGCATGCGGGTGTTTGGGGAGAATCACGTTCGGGTCTGGACCCGAGCGTAGGTCTGGGTTGGAGAAAGAAAGGAAGGAGAGGGAGTTAGTGGAGGAAGAGAAGATATTTTGGGAGATTTTTATGTGGTGGAGAAAAATTGAAAGAAAAAAAGAAAAAGGAGAGAAGGAAAATGGGTGGAGGAGGAAATATTGGAAAAGAGAAAAAAGAAAAGAAAAATATCTGAATAAAACTCTGAAACCTGAGAAAATATCGAGAACACCGGAAAAGTCCGAAAAATGAAGTAACTCACAACGATCCCCAAAAATTCTTAAAAATAGAAAATATTATTTTAAGATAATGGTTAAATTAGATTTCAGAAATTAAATCCCATTTTCAAATTAAAAATTTAGGAATCAACCCGTGATACCGGCCGGCACTAAATCCGGTCGAGTTTTGATAAATTAAGAAAAATATTCAAAAATACATTAAAATAGAAAATATGAATTTTAAGAAATAATATGAAGCAGATTTTAGAAATTCACTTTCGTTTGTAAATTAAAAACTTTAGAATCGACCAGAGATATCAGTCAACACCGATTTTGAATATTTGCAATTTAATCGAAAAAATTCAGAAAATCATGAAAAATCTAAAATATAGGAAAACAATGTTTGAAACTGAAATCGATTAAATCTGACTAATAGAAAGATCAAATCAAATAGTATACTGGGATCGGGTCCCCAGTTCAGGTTAGAGCTGACTCTATGTCTGAGAATCCAGATCCGATAACAGGTAATGATATAAATAATCATAAAACAAAAACAAATACTAGAGAAAATTGAAAGAATACGATTAGAAAATCAGAACACGCATCTAAGTATGCATTCCAGGAACGGAGTGTTACATCTGATGAAGAAGTTGTCAAGAAAAATGAAGATAATGAACAAAAGAAATTTCTTTAATGCTGAAGCCATTCTCACGAAGAATAGACTTCAGGTTTTTTTTATGAAAAGAGAAATATGTTATGTCTCTTGATGTTGGAAGGAGGACCTATTATAAGTTTCATACCCCTCAGTAGTTGTAACTGCAAGAGATTTTCACGATCACATAATCGGATAGTTAAGTGATTTTCTCTCTCGATGTGGGATCTAATGAGACTTGGTTAAAATTGATTTGATAAAATAAATAAATAAATAAATTTTGAAACTAAAGCTTTTTATTTAATTTTTAAACTCAAAAATTCCAACGATAATTGCATGTCTATATATATCCTCACGCGTTGCCCTCATCAATAATATATAGAATTCAATTTATCAACTGAAACAAAGCTGAGTTATGTTTCTTGCGCTTTAGTTATATGGTTTTGATGTGCAGGCCTGGAGCAAAGGAAGGCTGTACCCTCCATTTCATCAAGTTAGGTTCAGCGGGGGTGCAGGACCGGTTCGCCGGCACGCCGTTTCGGATGCCGAGGCCTGATGGGATCGTCGACGCATCTCCAGAGTTCGTTGACGACGAGCATCCCCGCCGGTTCTGGCCGTATGTCCATGGAGAATTCGTTAAGTTCTCGCGAGAGGCCGGGGCTACGAGTGAGGATATACTTAATATGTTTTTCCCGCAGGCTTGTAATCTACACACTTCTCTACGCAAAAGTAATACATGTTCTCGTACTTGTGCAGTGTATTTGAATATGATGAAAAAAACGAAATTGTCAGCCAGAGTATGTCCAGCTCCTAACCAAACCAAATCTTTGGACGTTGTTTGTTCTCTAATGCGTCTTCATGTAGGCGTTCGTGACAGAGAACTTTGTAAAGTGAGTTGTGAAAGTTCTAAATTAAAAAGAGTAAACTATTTTCTCTTCTGTTCGTGTCATTTTTCAAAAACTTTGATTACAATCATTCATCATATGAATTTCTCAACAAAAAGAAAATCATTATAGGAATGCTCAATGAAAAGCAGTCGGATGGTAACATGTACGCATTCAAATATTATTCGTAAAATATTATGAGATCAAAAATTAGAGGTATACATTGGGCGTGTTTGGTTGCAAGGAAGTGGGCGGAAGTAAGGAAATAGGGAAGTATAATTGCTCACTTCCTTATCTATCCAAACACCAGAAAAGGAAAATGAGAAAACCCTTTTCTTTCTCTCTTTTCCCTTTTACACAATTACTTCCCCACTTCCAGGGTGCTACAGTTAATTTTATGGTCATGTAAATCTCCTTTGTAATAAGTTGTAGCTCAAGACTGATAATTTTGTGGTCATGTAAATCTCACTTGCATTATAATTACAATCTAATTTTTATTTTTCTTAATTAATTTTTATTTTAATAATATTTTGTGGTCAATTTTGTGGTCAACTTTTTCGCTTTCACTTTCACATTACCATCCAAACACTAGAAAATACATAACATTTTCCAAATCACTCTTCTCAACAACATCCAAACACCGGAAAACTGACTAACCAATTCCCAAGTTCTAAAGGGAACTATTACTACTTCCCCATTTCTTCACTTTCTCACTTTCACCCCTAACCAAACAACTCCATTAACGAAGACGAGCAAGAATCAGTCAGTCTTTAACTAAATTATGATATCGTAAGAAAAATGAAAATCAAGGTTCACTGTAACAGAAAGTTATAGGGAATTTTAGATACATACTATTTAAATCTTTGATATTTAGAAATTTAACCCTCAAATCTTTAATATCAGAAGTATGCCCTCTAAATCTTTTAGATATTAAAGTTTACTCCTCTTTTAGAAAAAAAAGGAAATATTCTATTTTGATTTTGTTAACTTGTCTAATTATTTTAGAAATAACTAAATTATCCTATGTAAATGATTAAACCATTCATCCTAACTTAAGTTATTGGCTAATCACTTTTTCTACCTATTTCTTCTCCCCTTCACCTCTCTTTTTTTTTCAGGCCAAACATATTTCTATTTCATTCATTAGTCATAATAAATTCACATTAAATTATTTTCACATACTCTTTAAAAAGATTGAGCAAAAATCCAGGAGGGGTGGGGGAAAGGCATGTAAGATTTTTGAGTTAATAAAATTTGGGGTAGGTTATGTAAGAATAATGAAGAAGAAAGGTGAAGGAAAAAAAAGAAAAGAAAGGCATAACGGGCAAAGCACTCTTATTTATTCAAAATCTAACTGAAGAGGTAAACCTTTAAGATCCAGAAATTTTGAAGGGTAAATTTCTAACGTCAAAAGTTTGAGGAGTAAATTTCTAAATACCAAAGATTTGGGGGTTTTCATCTAAAAAAGCCAAATTTATAATGTCTAGAACAATGAGCTATGAATTTTACATGAAATAGGGCGAATTATTCGTCAATGATATAAAGTTTGAACAACATAGATCTTCTCCAGTCTCTTTTATTTTGCATGGTTGCATGTGACAGCGGATCACAACCGTTTGTACGTAAACGAACGGCTATGATCGTCAACTAAATTAACTTTTATTTATTTATTTAAAGGTCTTTGAGTCTTGAGTTGGATCGTCTCAATGGGCTGAAAGCGGGATCACATTCAAATCCAGTCCATTTGTAATGGGCCTAACTGGGAAGCCCAGTGGAAACATTTATACAAAGTACAAACAGAGACTCTCTTGACTACTGTTTTGGGTCGTGATGGCGGAGTTGCCGGAGTCCGAACCCGCACTGGGGAGCTTCGACGGCGACGGCGACGGCGACGGCGAATCTTTGCCCTCCTCCGATCAAATGAAAGTAAAGCTCCCCCCCATTCGTGTCTTCTTGAATTTAATTTGTGTACTGTTTGTGTGAGAGAAGTCTAAAAAGCGTGTCAGCAGTCGTCAAGATTTGCTGAGAGTTAGGGTTCTTAATGTTTATATTGAAGAAACCCTAGATAATATGGTTTCGATTTTTTTATTGGTTCTTTCGGTGTCATGGACTTGATTTAACTTAGCAGATGGTTGAAATTGAGTGTTGTTTATGCAATTTTGTGATCATTTCTAGAAAATGAGAGTGCGATTAGAACGTTGAAATGAATTGCTGTTGATCGGGATTATATAGAATGAGAAATGATTGCATTGGTGGGAATTTTGAATTTTGGATGTGTGAAATGGAGAATGAGATGGTTATAGAAATTTCTCTTGACTGCTATTAGATTAGGGAGCAGACTAAAAATAAATTGGGGGTGGTTGCAAGAGAGAGACGTTGATAGAAGTTGAATGGGGGAAGCTACATAAGCCCAATTAACCTCCAATAATCCAAGGCGCGTCCCAATTTTATTTTCACATCAATGGTAGAGAAAATGAAGATAACTTTTTTTTTTTGAGTTAAAAAACAAGCTTACAGAGATTATTAATATTAATATAAATAGTTAAAAATGGAATAATACACAAGAGAGGAAGAAGGGGAACAGAAGAGCGGGGCAATATGTTGTAGAGATAGTGGAGGGTGGTTAGAAGAGGAGGGAATATAGTGGTATAGTAACTTTCTATGTTTTACGTTTTTGGAGGCTGCGGAATGTGAGTTGTCCAGAAAATACGTGGGGAATGAGCATGCCTTAAGATGTTATCGAGATTCTGTTGGTTGAGGTTGAGTACTTGGTTGACTAAATCCAAAACATACAATAGGAAATCTAGCCATGCGTCAAGGCACAATAGAATAAAGCACTTGGGCAACCAATTTCTTGAGAATATTTATGTTGTGTCACACTTTCACCTTTGATATTTTACCAGCTGCCTACTACCATCAAAAGAGCTGCTAAAAAATTTGCAATCAAAATAGTTAAATTTCGTAAGGACCTTTCAATGTAATGCGATTGAGCGCAATTTCCTCACGTGTCTGTTCAATTCTAAGTCCTGAGATATAAACAACGAGTATTGTCTTTCATTTTACCCATTTTGGGTGGAGTCTTGTTGCTAAATGCACCCACATCTCCAAATTTCATCTTCCAGCATGCAGCTCATATTGTTTATTAACTCTTAATTTTTGATTAAACGAGTAACAAGTACAAATAATGCTGATTATTAAGACCCAAATAAATTTCTTGTGAGGATGGCAACTTGCTTTTATTTGACAATCAAATTGTGCCATGCCATGCATATCGATATTACCCACTAAATAAAAGGCCTGCTCGGGAAGACTATCTAATTCTCCGAAAAGTATCAGTTGGATTGTTGGTGGTCACATGAGTATGTCTTACAAATATTTTGAAAGTACACCTAGAGGGGGGTGAATAGGTGTAAGGCTAATCCAATGACAAAAGATGCGGAATTAAAGACAAATTGCAACACACTTAGTGTAACCAAAGAGTGTAGCCGAATTCCCGGTGAAGGAGTCTGAACTATCTCCTCTAAATTCTTCTAAATAAGAGTTGAGGTGCTATGTAAAGCTCTCTTGGTTCAACACAAGTGAGGCACACAAATAATACCAAGCATATATGATATGAACAATATGAATCAATGCTAGATATAAAGAGAGAGTTTAGAGATAGTGGATCAATCACAAACACAAAAATATGTTTCGAGGCTCGAGCCACTGCTCTACGTCCCCGCCTTCACACAGAAGGATTTTCATTAAGTCATCCACACAGGACTTCTCACACAGGGAGCCTCCAATGAGGATTTGGGTAAATACAATTAGGAGTACACAACTCCTCTCTTCAATAAACACTACCTCTACACAAGAGGCAAGGCTTAACAACAATCACCTCTACACTTAGAGGGATGGGTACTTAGCCAAATAACAATCACTTCACACTAGAGGGATAAGGCTCAAAGCTAAACAACAACCTCAATCACCTCTACACTTAGAGGGATACCAACACAACCAAACACAACCTCCACAATCACCTCTGCACAAGAGGGATATCAACAAATACAAGGAAGGTTACAACTCTTGGTAGTAATAAACCACAAACCAATTTTCTCACAAAAACAAGATCCTATAGATAGGATAGAGATGATAGCTCAAGTGTGAGAATATAAGGTGTTTGGAATTCAAAACACAAAGAAAAATACTTGAAAAAACACTTAGAATAAGATAGAAATAAAGATCAAAACCAATATCCCAAATACTCTATTTTTCTTTGATTTTTCCAACCCTTGAAAACAAATAAAGATAAATCTTTTTGGCACAAACTATTTTAAAAACTTGCTATTAAACACTTGTAAAGATGGGAAATTTTCTCTTAAAAAAACTTATTAAAAATAACTCAAGAGGGGGGCTATTTATAACCCCTCAAAATCTGCCCGTTGGCAGCCAGGAAAGGGCAGAAATGCCCCTCTGGTCGACCGCCTGGTCGATCGGCGTAACGGTCATATTTATGACCATTGTGCCTCCGGTCGACCTCCCGGTCGACTGGGCCAAAGCCATCGGTCGACCGCCTGGTCGACCGGCCCCCACCTGAGAGTGGGGTGCTTTCAGTTGGTCGACCGCGCGGTCGATCGGCCGTATGGCTGGCCTTTGTGCACGTCCCGTGCACATCGGTCGACTGTGACGGTCGACCGACTCCTGGTTCGGTCGACCACCAGTGCAGTCTGGCTGGGGATATGGGTATTGAAAATTTGTCTTTTTAATTTCAATTAAATCCCATAAAATCACATAAATTTCACAGAAATAAGTTCTTATAAGATCTTTGAAATACAAATATGTGTGACTAAAATTCAACACATATTATAAACAATTTGAACCATTTTTGTAATATTGAAATTAAGCTTAAACACAAAATCGGTATTTTTCAAAACTTGAATTTTTGAAATGGAAAATCGTTTTCTCCAAAACTCATGTAAATACAAAAACATGATATTGAAACAACTTTGAAACATATTGTATAGGATAGAATCCAATATACATGAAAGATATATATATATCTATGTTTTTGATATGAAATTCAAAAACTGGTTATACCAAAAATCAAAACCAATAAGCTTTAAACTTGTGTGTGTATGTGATTTTGAGTATATCAATACTATCTACCTTTACACATGATCTAAACATACTAAATTAAACACAAATCGAAGTCTTCTTGTCTCCAAGTCGACTTGATCCAAACACGATCCAACGAGTTTGACTCCAACCGAGTGCTAGGTGCGATCTTGACGCGCGAGCTCTTGAATCTACATGTGAAAGCTCCAAAACTTCTTTGTTGAAGCTAATCACCTACTAATATCTTGGTCAATCACTGAAACTATTTAAATATAAGATTATTAGTAAACTATAACTACATGAGTTAATCATCATCAAAACTAGAGTGATGGGCCTCTGGGCCAACATATTTTTCACAAGTCTGGAGATAGAGATGTCCCCTTTGACTTATGTTTATCCTTTATGAAGGCATTTTATTAGTAAGAAAAAGGACAGGTGCTCAGAGTGTGCGTGCGATCACTCCTCTTTTGTTATTACTTTGTTTTGTTTTTTTAGAACCTGTAGCAGCACCTTTCTTATTGAGTCACTGTCCTTTTGCTAAGAATGTTCCCGCTATAGTGGCCCACTGGAGAGCTCGGACCTCATCATATTCTTTAGAGATGCACAGGGCCAAACAACACGATATCCATATTCTTTTTCTCATATCAAAAATTTGGAAGTGTAAGGTGCATCAACGACTAAGGTTTAATGACAGAGATTAAAGGCCTAAAATTTGAAATTATGAAAGAATGTTCCTTTTTGCTCAGTTTATGATTATCAAATTTAACTTTTTTTCATTTATAATTTCTATTTAAAGAGAAACGATGGTTGCTTTAATTTATCTCTATAGCTCACATACCATAGGTTGGTGGGATTAGTGGCAATGTGTCCCTTTATTGGCTTTCGTGTAGGGAATCCGTTGAAGACGACAAAAATATAAAAGCAAGAAGCAATTATGACAGTTCATCTTGTTAAGCACATTATTCTGGCGCCCAAATATCTTTGGTACTCAACTAATACCTTGAAAATTTGAGAGGATACACTTGTCAAAGGTTCCATATATTCTGGGAAACAAACATTCTCATTGCCCCCCTTTAGGCATGGTTAATTTTAATTGAGTGCCGCGGTAATCTTCCTAATGAGCAGATTTTGATTGGGTGACGTGACATGGCACCATTTACTTGTTTAAAATTTCCTATTTCTTTATATGTTTTTTTTACAGTTATAACCATAATTAGTGAGATTGGTATGTTAGACGAGGATTAGAGTGATTTTACAAGTAAAAAACCTAAAATTTTGTATACCATTTCAATTAATTTTGAAAAGTGAGCAAACTCAAGGAAAGATGTGTTATCCGTTGATAAAGTGAGGGACATTACAGAAAGTGCATGATATATTATTCAAGACTTGGTTAAATCAAATGGTACGGAGAGTCAATCAATGATATGTTCATGACCCTAAGGATTAAATGAAAATGGCTTTTGTCTTTTTTTTTTCTTCCACTTTTTCATTAAAAAAATGAGGCAGACATTCTACTTCTATAATTAACAAGTTCCAATAATGTTAGAAGCAAAAGGAGATCCAACCAACCCCTCACTTGTCTACCTAGGGATTTAATAATAAATCTGTAAATTGTTGGTTCTTTTTGTAAATAAAAACATTGTTATTCATTGTTTTGAGTCGGTTGGCCGATCATTTGTGGTACAATTTCTTTATTCCCACATGAGAAAGATCAAGAGATTTTAAGGGGTTTAAATACAAACATGTGACCTAAGTCTCTAAGATCTAATGTAGGGTTGTATACGCATGGTGCAACCTAGCCCAATGGAATCCAGGGCTCACGCTGGAAACGCTTTAACCGGGTTTGCGCACATGTGTATTGCACATGCAGGGGGTGCAAATCTCGGGTTGGAGACTCACGGTGGGCCTAAACTCGCTCAGTTTTGCATATTTTTTCTTTTATTATTTTATTCAAATATTGTTTTGGATATTTTGTTTTTTACTTGACTCTCTTGAAGATTTCGGGGGATGATATTTCGTGCAGATGTGTGGGTCATTTTCAATGACTCAGAACTTGCACGATCATGCGATCATTTCTTAATGTTTGCCATGCCTACAGAGCTTGGGTTAAGCCTGGGTTCGCTGAATCTCACAAAACCTAGACTCGTAGAATCTCCCAAAGCCTGGACTAGTTGAGAAATGATTATACGTCCGCGCGGGTTCTACGAGATGTTGAAATTGTCTGCACAATCTGCACGAATACCAGCCCTCAGATCTTATGGAGAGTCAAGTAAAAAACTTAATATCCAAATTGATATTTAAATAAAAATAGTAAAAGAAATACATGCAAAACTAAGTGAATTTAGGCCACCCATAAGGCTTTAACCAGAGATTTTCAACCCCTTGCACGTGCGATACACGTGTCCATGCAGCTGGTTAAAGCGTTTCTGGCTCGAGCCCCGGGTCCCATTGGGTTAGGTTGCACAGTGTGAGTATATAACCCCATATTAGATCTTAGAGCATCAAGTCATATGTTTGTTTTAAACTCTTTGAAATCTCTTGATCTATCTCATGTGGGACTAAAGAAAGAGTATTACACATCACCTGCCAAACAACTCAAAACAATGAATAACAAAATTTTTTATTCACTAAAAGAACCAACACTTCATAGATGTATTATAAGATCCCTAGATGGACATATGAGGGGTCTGGTTTATCTTTTTTTGCTAACATATATAGAACTTGTTAATTGTCGAAACTAGAAATGTTTGTTCATTTTTTTGTTTTTTAATGAAATAGTGAAAAGAGAGATAAAAGGCCATTTTATTTTAATCTTGGAGTTATGAACAAGTCATTAATTGACTCTTAGTACCATTTAATTTAACCAAGTCTCAAATAATATTTCATGCACTTTTTGTAATATCTCTGACACTATCAACGTATAGGAATATCTTTCCTTTTGTTTGCTCACTTTTCCAAATTAGTTGAAATTATGTACAAATTTTAGGTTTCTACTTGTAAAATCACTCTAATTCTCATTTAGCATACCAATCTCATTAATTATGGTTGTAACTGTGAAAAAAAGACATACAGATAAATAGAAAGTGTTAAACAAGAAGTAAATGGGACCTCACTGTGTCAAATCAAAATCGGCTCATGAGGAAGATTGCCGCGACACTAAATCAAAATTAACCACGTCACATTGATCCTAAAAGGGTCATATGAGAATGTCTGCATGTCACAAAATATATGGTGCCTTTGATGAGTGTATCCTCACAAATTTTTAAGGTGTGAGTTGAGTACCAAAGAGGTTTGGGTGCCAGAATAATGTGCTCAATAAGATGAACTATCATAATTGCTTCTTGCTTTTATTTTTTGTCATTTTAAGTAGATTTCCCAGCACAAAGCTAATAGAGGAACACATGACCTATAATCCTACTTACCTACGGTTTATGAGCTATGGAGAAAAATTAAAGCAATCATCGTTTCTCTTTTGAAAGAGATAATAAATGGAAAAAAGTTAAATTTGATAATCATAAGCCAAGCAAAAAGGAACATTCTTCCAGAATTTCAAAATTTAGGTCCTTAATCTTAGTTGTTAAATCTTAGTTGTCGACACACCTTACCCTACCAAACTTTTGATTCCAGAAAAAGGATGGATATCATGTGGTTGGGTCATATGCGTCTCTGGGGACTGTGGTGAGGCCAAAGCTCTCCAGTGGGCCACATTTTCATCTATGTTCTTTACCAACCGTCTGCTAGCACTAAAAGGAGTGCTAACAGATTTGCAATCAAAATGGCTAAATCTCTTGGGGACCTTTTCAATGTAATGAGAGATCCCAATTCTCTCATGCATTTGTTGAATTTTAAATCCTAAGGTAACATCTGCACCTCTTAGATCTTCCATGTCAAAATTATGAGCTAAGAGCAATTTTGTTTCATTTATCACATTCATGCTAGTACCAATAATGAGAATGCCATCAACATAAAGGCACATAATGACACGATCATTTCCAACAAATTTGCTATCCACGCATTTATCAGAATGATTAATAGCAAAACCACGAGATAATAGAACCTTATCAAAATTTTCATGCCACCAAATCGGAGCTTGTTTTAACCCATATAAGGATTTTAAAAATTTACAAACCATATGGTCTTATCCAGGAAAAATGAACCCTTCGGGTTGCTCCATATAGATCTCCTCTTCCAAGTCACCATTCAAGGAAGCTATTTTCACATCCATTTGATATATCTCTAACTTATTGATAGAGGCAATAGCTAAAAAAACTCTAATAATTATACTCCTTCCCTCTGCCTAAACCCCTTATCTATGATTCTATGGATCCATCAATCGTCATTTTTTCCAAAAAATCCATTTGCACCCAAATGGGTTTGCAACCTGAAGGTGGATTCACTAATAACCAAGCCCTATTGGCCATTAATAGAATCTATTTAACTATTTTCTGGCCTCTTTCCAAAGAAGATAGTCATTAGAAGACATAGTAGCTTTAAAGGTGGAGGTTGAGCCAAATAAAATCTAGTTTTAAGCCATGCAACCTGTAGGCTGAATAAAAATTACTGAAGACAAAGTCTTAAACGCGAGTCTCATGTCAACGCGAGGGTCACGTTTGAACTCAAACGCGAGCCTCATGTCAATGTGAGAGTCACGTTTGAACTTAAACGCGGATGTCGCGCTTTAACAAAACGCAACGCGAGGGTTGCGTTCTGTGCCAAATGCGATGGTCGTGCTGCTCTTCAATATGCAGACCTTAGGGTCGCGTTTTAACATCAAACGCATGCCTGCGTAGCTTCGGGTTTCAACACAAACACAAGTCTGAGAAGCCTCGCGTTTCAACTTCAACGCGAGCCTGTGAGTTTCGTGTTCCAACACAGACGTGAGCTTCTGAATCCTGCGTTTCACCATCAAAGCGAGGTTCGCGTCCAGCGCGAGACCCATGTTTCTTCTATAACAGACAACAATTACTGGGTGAAATCACACCCACGTTCTCCCCACGTAATAGGGAATAAATCCCCATTATGGAGAGATTTAAAGCGGCAGTTATACCCCCAAAAATCCCTATAAGCTATGAATAGTTAAGGAGGAGCGAGAGTAGCTTAGAGAGTTCAAGAGAGGAAGAAGAGAGAAAACTCTTTACAAACTTGTTGAGTTCAATTTTAATCTCTTTGAGATTTCAGCCACTGTTGTTTGATGCATTGTCGCATAGCATTAAATTCACCGTATGTGCAGCATAAAATGTCCAAAAGATGCTAGGCTTCTTCAATTGCATAATATTTGTGACTGTCATGTTTTTTGATGCATTGTCTGTGACAATTTGATCACATTTTCTGGCGTGCATCTTTAATTGCTTTATCAACAATTTAGAATATTTAGTTCGCATTGTGTTTTTCTGCAAGCATCTTTTAATACAAGAAGGCTATTCTTGCTAAACAATAAATAACGATATTCATCAAGCTTTTATTCTTTCGATCTGACCCAGCATCGGTTATTAGCGTACATCTATTAACAACACAACTCTCCTTAAATAGCTTGAGATTCTCATGTGTCTCATCTACCTCCTTTTCGAGAAAAGTCTCGCTAATCTCATGACATGACGGGGCATCCAACATTTCACCAAATATTTTTACGGCTATCAACATTTGTCGGAACGAGGAAAGGGTAGCGGTATTGAAGGGAATCCTGACTTCATAAAATCATTTCTTAATATATCTAATGGCGTCTTCCCTTCTCTTCATTTGCTTAGAGTCAATTGTAGTTTGCTTCATTTTAGTAATCCCTGTCGTCAACTCTTCTGGAGTTCATTGAGCAAACTTATCTATTGGTTCTGTGGTCTTGATGGAGATGGATCCGAATTTGATCCTTTGAGATGAATCTTCAATCGCATCCTCATATTCATATTCATCCTCCCTAATGCGCACGTTGTCTGCAAGAGCTTGATAACCGGCATGTTTAGCTTCCTTTTTTGCATCGGTTGTCTTCAACATTTCAATCACCTTCATCTTCACATCAACTGGGACTTTTAAATATGGTGCACAATTCTCTTGTGGATCGCAAGATGTTTAAATTGGCTTATTCCCGATGAAATCACTTGATTGCAATATTTGCAATTTAATCTTTGTGTACTATTACCGATCCTAATCGCATGTTTCCAACAAGGGTCTTTCAATTTAGACCCACCAACATTGGATACTTGATAAGATGCTCCAGAAGAAGACATCTCGATTTGCACTTCCTACTTTTTAGCATAAAAGAAACACCAAATATAACAAACACTGATCAGCTCAATAATTAATTAATCACTCTAAATTGAGTCCTAAAATCAGCTCAAAACTTCTTGTAAATTTAGTCAATAATCAGCTCAAAATCAGTTCAAATTCAGTCCTAAAATAGTCCTAAATTCAGTCAATAATCATTCCAAATTCACTCTTAAAATCAGCTCAAAATCAGTCAATAACCAGCTCAAAATTTAGTCAATAATCAACTCAAAATTCAGCTCAATAATATGCTCAAAATCAGTCCAAATTCACTCCTAAAAACAGTCCAAAATGAGTCCAAGTTCTATACAATTCAGTGTAAAGTTCATAACAAGAAATTCAAGAAAAAAATCTGTCCATAATTCATTCCAAGTTAAACCATATAGATTCAATAACCTAAGATTGAAAGTTTTGAACAATTTCAGCAATTTAACAATTCATTTCAGTTTTGAAGGCAAAATTTGTCCATATAGATTCAATAACTCAAAATTCAGCACAATTTCAGCAATTCAAGAATTCATTTCAGTTTTGAAGGCAAAAAAAGAACAAATAATTTAATTAACTTACTTTCACTATCCCAAAAAACTTGAGTCTCCAACTAATAGAGCAATCCAATCCAATTCTTGAGTCTCAGTGTTCACAGTTTTGAAAAAAAAAATATTTGAAATTAATAAAATAGAATAGTTCAATTTTGCAGACTTGCAAACTTGCAGTCTTGCTTGCAGAACAAAAAAAAAGAAAATGACAAAAAAGAATGAACTTGCAGACTTGCCTCGCCAGCTCGCCGCTGCTCAGGGTAGATTGTCGACTCTCGAGAAAGCTCGTCATAGGTCAGTGAAGGTTGTCAGAGGTCAGGGGTGGTCTCACGGCATTGATGGAGGTTGGGAAGCTCTCTCGGCCTCGTCAGAGCTTGGAGGTGGGTCTTGCGGCCTCGCCGGAGCTGGGGTGGCTCTTGCGGCCTCTTTGGAGGTTGGGGTGGCTCTTGCGGCTCATCGGAGCTTGGGTGTGGGTCTCGCGGCCTCACTGGAGCTGGGGTGGCTCTTGCGGCGTTGTCGGAGGTTGGGGAAGCTTTCGCGGACTTGTAGGAGCTCGAGGGTGGGTCTCGCGGCCTCACCGGAGGTGGTGTGGCTCTCGTGGCCTCGTCGGAGCTTGAGGTGACTCTTACAGCCTTGTCATAGCTCATGGTGGCTTCTGTGGACTGGTCAACGATCAGGGTAGCAACCGCGGCCTTGTCAGAGCTCAAGAAAGCACTCGCGACGCTTCACCTCTCTCTTTCTCTCTTGATGAGATTAGGGCTCGAAAACGAGCTTTAATTCACTCAGGCCGCTTTAAATAGAAGCATGTCGGGTTGGGTTAATGGGTTCAAGCCCAAAAGAAAAAAAAATCAAATCTCTAACTAATTGCGGCCGACATTTGTCAGCCGCAATTTCGCCTGAAATTTCAAGCTTTGGCCGAAATTTGTTGTGACACAATGCAAAAATCAATACACGGAACTGAGTTTTTCGTGTTAGCCACATCAATTTACTGAATTTTCGGCCGAAATTTAGAACATTGGGTCGACCTCTGCGATACAACGTCCTTAACCGCTCAAATGTCACCTACATTGTGCGCTCAGGCCATCAACAAATTGATGAGAGATAACACCTTGTCGGGACAAAGTTGGGGGGAGAACATCAACAAAAGAAATTTAGAGGGAGAATTACTATTGTTTTTTAGAGTACCCGAGACACCTTTATATGGTAGAGCTTGGGCAGCTAAAGCTTGATCTCTTTGTTGCAATGTTCACCACGATCCTGCAGCTTCTCAGAATTCACAAGCGAGATATGCGACTCGTTGAGAAATGACCGCATGATCAGTGCGAGATATCAACCCTTGGAATCTTCTGGAGAGTCAACTAAAAAATTGAATAAATGATATTTAAATAAAAATAATTAAAGAAAAAACGTGCAAAACTAAGGGAGTTTAGGCTTACCCGTGAGACTCCAACTTGAGATTTGCATCCCCCTACGCGTGCGATACACGTGCGTGCACACCCGGTTTTTAGTGTTTCCGGCTCGAGCCTCGGGTTCCATTGGGCTAGGTTGCACCACTTGCTTATACAACCCCACATTAGATCTTAGAGCCTCAAGTCACATTTTGTATTTAAACCCCTTGAAGTCTCTTGACCTATCCCATGTGGGACTAAATAAAGAAAAAGTACTATGCATGATGGGCCAAACAACTCAAGACAATGAATGACAAATTTTTTGATTCACAAAAAGAATCAACAGTTTATTCTCTCTAACCAGATCCCTCACATACTTCCCCAATCTAGGGCATTCCAATCAGAAGTTCGGGGATGTGTTGCAACTCAACCCTATCACACACCATCCCCTCACACACACACAAACAAACCCACAAAAGATCATGCAGGGCCTGTGGTAGGGAGGGGGAGAGGAGTAATGGGAAGGGGAGTTCAGAGCTGCAAAGAGAATGAAAAGTTGATAAAGACATGAGAAGTGGATTCCTTTGTATAAAAGCAGAAGATGTAGTTTTGATCAATAGCTTTGTTGTATTTTGTGAAGATAGGATCTTCTTTAGAACATGCCACATGTGAATCTTTGTTTTAAGAAGAGGCTGGGTGGTCCAAAGTAGTGTGTGATGGGGGCATGGGGCAGAATCCTCTCGTGAAGATTGGTAGAGAGAGTGGATGAACTGCCCACTCAAAGTATAATTTCAGACTCTATAATCCGTGAATTTAGGTTTGGAAAATAAGAAGCATGGCTTAAATCTTGATATTAATATATGTATCGGCCATAGTTTTTTGATATCAATATAAATTATGGGCCATTTATCAACCGTTTCGGCTTGTCACGTCGGCAATATCGGTATCGTCTCGGTTATATCGGGTCTTATCATCGATAGTAGTATCGAGGATATTTCAAACCTTGTGTAGAATGGGAGAAGCCTATGCAACTTAGAAATGAGATGACAGAAGATTTATCTAATAAACTTGAGCCATTGGTCGAGAGAAAACTATAGCAAAAGGGACCTCGGGAATATCAAATAGACGACCAAAGTTTTTAGCTAAGCATGTGTTGATCAAACTAAAAAGTGGTATGACCATCACCTACAACAACTCTAATACTCAAGGAGAAAGCAAAGGTGGGTTTAAGAACTCCACACCAATAAAATTGTGGAATACAAAGGGGAGATTAAAGAATCAATATCCCTAAGAATAATATTGGAATGTAAGGGGTACTCACAGTTAAGATGATTGTTAACTAAATTTCCATTACCATCTGGCTAGGAGTAAGAGGATGAAAGTTCGAAGGTTTAGAAAACCAAGTCCATCATAATCTATACGGTATATCACCCTTTTCACCAATTAACCAAACAAAGACCATCACTAATCTCCTTAGCAAACATAACTTGTAGAGAGAAAACACAAGATTCATGGGATTTCGTTCAATGGCTTACATACATCTATGGTTCACTAGTGAGCAAAATATTTTCTTTAATGATGCAAGAGTATAGTGATTGTTACATTAGGAGAAAACGAATTTTATTTTTTGAAGTGGATCCAACTGTGTACATTTCGGTTCCAATTCTGATTTTCGAAGGAAATCTTATTTAAAGATGAAATCGAACAGATTTTTTTTTTTTGAATGAGAAAAATGTTCAATGTTCAATTTCTATTTTTATTTTTTCAAATCATTGGGTCGATTTGAGATTTTGGGATGAATCTAGAACTTGGGGGTGAGTCCCTTGATTTTTTCGAGGATAAGGAAAGAGTAGTAGTTTAACATTTTATAGACCCATCTTCTGTCACCCAATGTATAATGGGTCAATATTGATGCACATTGATGATTAGCATCCCATTTAATAGGGTTATAGTTTAACTACATTAATTGTTGCCTTTCTACGGTCAACATTTTTATTTGTCTTAACAATTTCCAAAGCAAAGATTTCTAAGACAAAATCCTCAACTAATTTTAGAGAGGAATTGGACTAACTTCAACCAAACGACAATTTTTGACTTAACCTATTATTCTGTAAGTTGGATTATATTTTTCAAACACTCTATCAACATGTATACTGTTGCACCAACTACTGTTTTATAAAACATTTCGTCAAAATGCGATCAGAGCTCTATTAATTATTCCAAAAAAACAATGTCGAAGTGTTGCTAATTATCTTAACAAAATTTTATCCATTTTTTAAATAATTTTTGAAGTAGAAACCTATAATTTTGTCTAAAACTAGTGATACTGCTGAAACTCCTAATATTGATACTTTAAACCATTGACCAATACTAATACTGAGAGCAGTTCCGAGATTTCAAACTTGCGCTGTAGATCCATCCCCTTCTCTTCTTTGCCCTATTTCTTAGGCTAGGATATGTATTGACGGCTATTACTAGCACCATTCACTTCTAGTTGTTTTGTTTTGGTATGCCACTAGAAACAACCCCATTGAACCATTGGACCTTCACGCTGAATGCAACTGTCATGTGGAATTTGTCTACACTGTGTACCAATTTCTCTGAGCATCAAGTTTCCGTTTTCGCCTAACATTTTCCACATTTTTTTTTGTACAGGTTACTTCTCTTCTTTGTGAGATTAAAGAGGCTGAGTATAACATACAGCAGTTTAGTACAGAACTGAACAAAAAAGAAAATTCCATGCAGATGCTTCTCTCCCATTTGAGTGAGATGGTCAGTGAAGATACCAGATCCTGGTATATGTGTAATTTGATGAAAGTAATATGGATCATGCATTTTATTCCAAAACAATAACATTATACCCTATTTTCTTGTAAACTATGATGTTGTGTCAGGACGAGAGAAAATGGAATCTTCTTAAGGAATTAGAGAAGCTTCGTCAAAGAATTGATTCATCAGACTGTAGTGGTGCCATTGAGGAATTGACTAGAAAGCTTGAGCTACTGAAGGTAAATGAGTCTGAAATCTTTACATTGTAAAATGAAAAGTAATGTCTGTTTATTTATATACTAGAAAAGTGCACGTGCCATCCACACGTGAAGTTTTTTAAATTAGAATTATTCCTAATTTATGAATATATATTTTCTAGTAAGTAAAGTGAAACAACATAATATCAATCTACTAAAAAATGTAACAAAATAGTAAATTTTTTATTTTCATTAAAACATTAAAGTGGAAATGAAAAATATTTAAAATAGTATTATATAAAAAATATAAAAAGAAAGAATCAAAACAGAAAAATTCTGAACTAAGAAGAAATTAAAAAGTATGAAGAAATTAAAAAAAATCTCAAAAAAATAATAAAATCTAGAAACAAAAGAATAATGATAAAGTAAAAGAAACAAATCTACAAAAAAGACGAGAACATATTAAAAAGTAGTATGGAAAATAAAGAAAGAAAATTTAAAACAAGAACCATGAAAATAGTAAATAAGAAAAGCTAGAAAGGAACAAAATAATAATAGCAAGAAAAGAATCTTCAAAATAAAAAACAGAAAAAAATGAAAGAATTGGAAAAGAAAGAATATAAATAATATGAAAAATAAGAAAAACAAAATAATTATAAAAAAGTAGAACAAAATCGTATAGAAACAAAAATTAGAAGAAAAATAAGTATAAAAACAATCATACTTAGATAGTTGTATTAAATGAATCAGACTTAGATAGTTGTATTAAAACAACCATACTTAGATAGTTTTGATTAAAAATAAATGATAAATTAAGATAGAACAAACTCAGTTTTGGAGGAAAAGAAAACAGAACAATCATAATGGAGAATAAAAAAGATGAAAGAAACAAATCATTAAAAATAGTAGAAATTGCAATCAAGAAAATTAGATTAAAAAAAAGTAAAGAATGTTGAAAAGAAAAATCTTAGATGTAAAGAAAAGAGGAGACAACAAAAAATCTAGAAAAAATTACAAATAAATATAAAAGCAAGTAAAATAGAATAAAAATGAAAAATTACGTGGGAAATAAGGAAAATAGAATTGAATAAAAAAATAGTAGAAAAAAATATGTAAGTAAAGAATTGAAAAAGGGAGAAAAATATCTAGGGGAAATGAAAATAATGGTTGAGAAAAATTAAATAAATTAATTAAATGAGTAGTTGCAGGTAGCTTAGATAGTTTTATATGTCCTTTCTAACATTTTTTTGGATAACATCCTTTCTCTCTTTTATCTAGAAAATTGGAACAAGATATAAATTAGTACTATAAATTTCATAATGGCGATAATATAGAATATGTTAGAATTATAACCAGCGAGAAATTATCATATATACATGAGACAAATATTGTTCCAAAATACACCAACTTCCGGCTATTTTCTCACCTCTATAATTTTTTTCTCCGTGTTCAAGTATGAATCAAGCATGACCCATCTAACCTCTTCGACAGATCTATAAACCAACATTAAACAATAAAATTATAAACTTAAGAGAAAAAGAAAAAAAGTAATATCGAGAGATCCTGAGAACAACATAGCCAATAGCATTGTGATACTTGGTCGACGGTGGATGTATTTACTTCTTGGCTTCTTCTTCACTGTAGGAAAAAAAGAATTGAAAAAATGGAAAAATATAAAGAAGAACAAAAAGAGAATAATCATGAAAATAAAAAAGAATTAAACTTATAAAATAAGAAACATAGAATTTTAAGAAAAATAACAATAAAAATATAAAAGGAGAATGAGCGAAGATGAAGAAGGGATAAAATATTCACAGAATAAGCACACAAAAGAATTGAAAAAAGAAAAGCACAAAGTCAATTAAAAAAGAAAAAGTATGATTATATTAGAACACAAAAAGTGGAAGAGGAAAAGTTTGCTTAATTTGAGAGCTTCAATTTTGGAATAAGAAAGAAGAATTAAAGAATTTTCATAATTTGGGAGCTCCAATTATATTAGAACATTAGAAAAAAATGAGAGAGATCCCATAATTTGAGAATTCTAATTATATATTTTATAATTAAGAGTTTCAATTATATTAGGACGATAGAAAGAAATAATTAAAGAAAATGAGCATGGTTCCAAATATCGGCCAATTCCGATACGTATCGCGATATCGTATCGGATTTGAGATACTTGATACGATATTAACCGTATAATATCGGCCGATATCGGGGCCGATATTTTCGATATTAACGTCCTATATGGACAATATTTACACTCAAAACCATTGGCCAATGCCTATACCGATTCCGAGATTTTAAATCATGAGAATTGAGTCTCCATAATTTAAGAGTTCTAATTATATTAAGACAATAAATGATGAAGAAAAATCAGGTGCTAGACAATTAGACCAAGAGAAGGGGGACAAAATTTGGTGATAGAACAAAAGGGGGGATAAAATTGTGCACGTGTTTTGTATTATTTGCGTTTAAGAGCAGTTATAGATTAGCGTAGGTCCTCTCATTTATCAATTATTAACAATTTCCATATACAAGTATTTTTAATTATTTTTTCTTGTACCATACACTGCGCAATATTCACACTAAGAAAATATGGGGATAATCCTTTCATTTAGAAGGGAATTTGTTTATTTGGCAGTTAGAAACATAGGACTACAGCAATTAGAGGGATATGAAGAAGGGAAGAGAGAAAACAAAATTACCAGTGGCTGCTACCATAAATAATTAACAGTTAGAAGATTGGACATCATGGCTTCCGCTTTCTTTTCTCCTTTGTTCTTTCTCATGTTAATTTGGTCTTGGGAGATGAGATCAAGTTTCAAAATTTGGGTTTTAGTTGGCTTACCATTCTTATCTCACATTATCTATAGTAGATATACATCTATCTAGTACGGACACTTCAAAGTGAATGTCGTGTTCATGCAGGACACATGTGAGACACTAATGCTTGCATAACACTTACCTGACACATATCAAACACTCTAAATTGTATTGGATTTTAAAAAAACAGAGACTTACGTGTTGGAGTTGTGTCAGCATTAAATCTAAGGATCACATATCAAATACCTGAAATCGTATGTTTCTTAGACAAATATGAAAAAGAAGGCACAACTTAAGTGAGGCATCGGTTAGATTTTCTTCATATATATATATATATATTACTCTTGTTACTTTGGTAGAAACTTAAGTCATGCTATAGATTTTTATTTTGTATTTCGTTTCACTTTTAATATAATTCATCCTAATCACTATGAGTTTTTATATGTATTATATATAGACACACACATAGACTTATACCACCGTGTCACCGTATCTTACCTTAGGGATTTGTCGTGTTGTCATGTCCGTGCCGTGTGTCCGTATCCATGCTTCATAGATATAGACCATTGAATATGTAGTTTGATACACACATATGCACTCAAACGCACGCGAATAGGTCCATAAATAAGAAAACCGTACCTCTGATATGGTCCTAATAGGAGTTTAAGATGTAAAGAAGAGGTATATAGTTAGTAGGGCGCGAGGCAGCATGTCTCCTGCACCTTGAAGCCTTGAACTGCCTAGGAGCCCTCGAAGTAACATTATCTATTAAATTTAGAGGGTTGCTTCCTTAGTTGCATGTGCTTAAACTGCATGACCGTAATTATCTTCCCACCAATTGACCATAAAGGTTGTATGGGCTCTTGCTGACAATTTCCTTGACCAGGAATTTGGCACCAGCTCAGAGAGGGTTTAGTGTCAGGTTGCAAATTGGTAACAATTTTTTTTTTTTTCAGTTATTTGTGAATATTCTGGACTCTTAATCCTGCTCTATAGCAGATTTAGAGGGCATGAATTTCTTATTTGTGGGTAAAGGCTTGAATAACAATGATGTTGATTTCAGAACACAATCCATAGAGCATACATTACTAAAGTAAATTTGATTTACAAATCTCGTGCAATTTCTGCTAATGTTTACTGTTGATGGCGTAAATTTGTTATAGGTTTTTGGGGCAATAAATAATAGAAATAACTCTTGTTCATGTCAATTGACTTTCAAGTTTTCCGTGTATTATGTGTTTCCATGATCCTCTTTTTCATTGTAATAAAAACATTATATTTCTTCCATGCCCTTAAGTACCAGAAAATTCTTTTAGTTTAACATTGTGATTCTAATTGGTAAATACATGAGACTTCAGATTCACTTGCATGTTGCTGTGTTAATCATCTGCATTTATTTGGCAACCTGATTAATCTCAAAAGGATAACCATAGGTTCTTGAAAGGGAAGAATCTGATCTCCGGTCTGTCTATGGAGAAAAGCATGCTTACTTGCCGTTTGAGCTGGAGCTTGAGAAGAATGTATCACCTGTCAATGAAGGGCACCGTGATTCAATCAGTTTATCCCACTCTCTCAGTGACTCCTTGCGCAAACTTAATTTAGCAAAGAAGGTAATTGTTTGCTTCCTGATGTTAGCACTTGTCAAAAGATAAATTAGATGACTTCTTCTTTCTGGTTGGTTCTTGATTTCCAATTTATTCCACACGTTTTGGATATTTCTTTTACTATCCGATAAGTGTTTGACTTTTGAATTCTCATTTTGAATTCATACTCTCCTTTCTTGAAATTATAGTCAAATCACATATGTATTATTAAGATTCTTTGTTGAATTCATTCTGTTGTATATGAGAAAGGGTTATTTATCATAGTTCTCTTACTTATGTGAAGACTGAAACTCTTGCCGTATGTAATAATGTAAGCATGTTAGTAAGTTTTCACTCTGGACCAAGTACAAAGAGAGCTAAGCACAATGTAGTGAACACTCTAATTTACACACTGACTGGATAACTGAAATCTTTGCCTGATAATTGTATAGGAGTTGCTGGTATCATCGTCTGATGAAAAATCTTCATTCAGAATTGTATTATTACTGTTCTTTGTTGAACTCACTCTGTTGTATATGAGAATTCACGCCTCTTTTCCCACTATAGCGAGACAAGCACATGATTTGGGTCGGCGACACGCTCAAAGGAGCATGCTAAGCCTCTAATTTGCAAATTATACCATTTTTTTTTCTATCTGCTGCATATACATATCGAGTCTAAATAAAGTACACATACATGAAAAACTAATCAAAGATTTATTCGACAAATGAAGTCCACAAAAACCAAATTATTGGGTACAAATCTCAATACTAAGAAATGAGTCCAAACTCTCTCTTTCATACATCTGTGGAAGCAAATAACTATAAAAATCTCCAAGTCTTCTACTGAGCTCGAGCAGGCTCCTCGTAGTACTTCTCGTCTCCACGAGCTCTCTACTATCTAGGGTAAGTAAACCCCGGGGAGTCAGAAAACTTTCGACAAGTACAAACAAAAGAAATGAATATGCAGTACGTGCAGAACACACAAAAGTATATGATCAAGGAAAAGACATGCAATATGCAGTTACATGATACTTATTTTCATTAACACCACAAAGTATTTGTAGCACAAGTTTATCATTGAAACTAATCATTCAATATTCAAATTATGATGATAAGCAGGCATTCACAGAAGGATAAGTGCATTTAAAGCATGAAGCGATCAAAATATAGCAACTGTCACATAAACAATCAAACAATAGCAATCATCACAAGAGATACACAATAAGGTTAATTGGGAAGATGTCCCTAGGGTTACTAATTAGGTGAGACTATCCCAACTGTCACGTGCAGTAGAACATACCCCATCCTACGCCTACTACGCATGTCAATTGGGCCCCAAGACGTGAAAACGACTGCATCTCATACCACAGTCTATTCTCGCATATCAATCAATGATTATCGTTGTTTGGAAACTGTTAGTAAAAAAAACGTTCGTGTACCCTAGTGGAAAACCATGCCAGGAGTAATACAATATATTAATATATAACTAGAATGAGCTTATAAATAACCCATGTCGCAAAGTGACATGCGCCATGTAAAATAAATACTATCATGCCTTGTACATAGGTAGGAATGCTCAAGGTACACTTTCTCAGTTTTCACCATTAATTTCTCCCATATTAGCTCCGTGTCTTGTCATTTTTACAACTAAATTTATTATAGAACATGAATATTCTTGCGTGAACAAAGTGCCAAGAACAATCATGCCACCATGTGCATGTCCAACCCATATAATACTATGTATCACTTTCCCAAATAATTTCAAGTACATGTCTCACATAAGTGTTTATCCATGTCATTTAAATTTTTGTATTCATGTTCATATTCATGTTCATGTTGAAATTCTTGTTTCATGGTGTCTTTTTACGTGAACAAAATCAATCATGTTAGTTATTTGTCATCATTTAGCAATTTGGTCAAGCAGGTTCATATGAATAATTAACTCGAGGCATTTTCAATAGCATGCGTTAAAATTCAGTATCAAATAATAACATGTCTTAATTTATCCATAATCAAGTTCATGATTTAAGTTTAGAGATTAGAAATCTAAGTTAATAAAGATTTTGGTTTGGGTAATCTAAATATCAACTTCTACAAATTTTTATATGCATCGATGTTATGTTGAATGCAATTATTAAATGTGAGTATACATTTGAAGTTGATGGAGCTATAAGGGTTCATCAGCCAAGGCACTTTCTAAATTTTTTTTAGAAAATAACTTTCTATGAAATGAATATAAATAAATTAGTTTCATAATATACACATCTAACACGATGTTATCTCCAAGTTTCATGCTAATCGGACTTACAGATTGTGAGAAACAATTTTCCAAAGTTAGTACATGTGACAGGGCAGAACAGAATTTCAGTCCCAAAACTCAGAGTTAAACTCAGGATTTCATCTAACAAATTAAATTAAATTTCAACAAAAATTTATAGACATGTTGTAGACTTATTATACTGCATCCTATAAAAATTTGAGACTTTGGGATTATCATTTAGGAGTTATGATTTTTCAAAATCAAGTATGCATGATAGAATTTCAGTTCACATACTCTGACTTTGGATCGAGATTTCATCTATCAAATAAGGTCGGATTTCAATGAAATTTTATGAGCATATGCTATACTTGTTATATCATATCATATCAAAATTTCAACCCTTTTGGTCTTATGGTTTAAAAGATAGGATTTGTTTCATATTTACAGTTCAACCAAAACAAAATTATGGAACATAATAGAGTTAAAGGGCCTATTTGTTTTGTTGCAAGTGACTGCAAGTCGTAAGTCGTAAAATGAGAATGCGAAAAATAAACTGTAGCAGGAAAAATATATTGTGTTTTACAGTGTTTGGTTGGTAAAGTGAAAGTGTAAATGAGAAAGTATAATGTGTTTTACGGTGTTTGATTGGTAAAGTGAAAGTGCAAATGAGAAAATATATTATATTTTACGGTAAAGTGAAAGTGTAAATGAGAAAATATATTGTATTTTACGGTGTTTGATTGATAATATAAAAGTGTAAGTAGAAAAGTTGACCACAAAATTAACTGTAGCAGTGATTTAAATATTATAAATATTATTAAATTAAATTTACTATTGAAAATTAAATTGTATTAATAAATTTGAGAAAATATTAATTATTTTAATATTATTATAATATTAATATTAATAAAATAATAGTATATTTAGCAAAATATTACTAAAATATTAACTAAATAAATAATTATAAGATTTTAAGAAAATTTAAAGAACATTAATAAAATTTTAAGAATACTAATAAAACATAAATATTGAAAAATCTTAAGAAAAATAATTAAATATAGTCATAATATTATAATATTATAAAATATTTAAAAATTATTATAATATTATTATATTATTATAATAATATTATAAAAATATAAAATTAGCAAAGTAAAATATAATTATAATATTAGTAATAAAATATTATTATAATGAATTATTATTACAATATTAACATAATAAAATATTAATATAATAATAAACTATAGTATAGTATTAATAAAGTAAAATTTTATATTAGTAAATAAATAAATTAAATATATAGTAATTTTAATATTAAAGCATAATATTGCTATATTAATAAAATATTAAATCTAAAAAAATATTAAAAAATAATATGAATATTAATAAATAATAAAGTATTAAATAACAATATTAAATAAAAATAATAAATTAAATTAATAAAATATTAAATATTAAAACAATATTAAAAATAATAAAAAATTAAAGATTAAAAATATAATATAATTAAATAATTAAACAAGAAAGTAAACACTTAAAATATTAAAAATATTAAATATTTAATTATATAAAGATATTTTGATTATCAAGTAAATTCTTTGGACTGTAAGTGTGCTAAAAGTGGAATTTACATGATCACAAAATTAACTGTAACAGCTGCAAATAGAAAAATATGGGTGAAAAAGTGAGATTTAGATGACCACAAAATTAACTATAGGAAGTGCAAGTAGGAAAATGAGAGTTACATTTTACAAATTATTTTTCAGCGAAACAAATAACGAAAAATGGAAAAGAGGTTTTACGACTTACGACTTGCGGCAACTTGCGGCGAAACAAACATGCCCAAAGTATAAGAATTACATTATGACCATTAAAATATAATTTATTAAAAATAAGTTCACATGCACACTTGTTTAATTTTATCACATAAAACGTCAGGTATAGTAATATTATTCATGAAAATCGAGCAGCAACTAATGAACATTAATCAATTTACCTGTTTTCACTTTATTTTTACATTATGAGCAACTTTAAAATTAAATTTTTGCCATTAATTGACTACAATAAATTTCTCATGCATGATTATGATTCTAGAATGAGTAGATCTATTTAACTAATGGGAAAAATCATGAAAGAGAGTCATATGCATGATTTTTATTGGATTTAACATCAAGGAAAGGAAGGGGACTCTAGGTACTTGTCTTATGTTGAAACCTCAAAAACAACTTGTAGCTTCTCTCTAGGGTTTCTTCTAGCAATCTGTTTCCTTCTTTAGCTCCCCTTTGGCCTCCTAGAACCGAATTTTAGATTTCTCTTTTTTTTGTGAATTTTTGTTTAGGGTTTTTAAGGGCACAAAAGAGAAGGTTTAAATAGACCATAGGTCGGTTCTTAGTGGGTTTAAGTTGGGTTTAGGGTGTAGTTTGAGTTTGGCCCGAATTTGGGGTATTTGGATTGAGTTTGAACTTGATTTGGGTGTGTTTTTGAATAAGGAAAAATTTTGAACGAATTTAAATTGATCTTCTTTTATTTTTATGTATTTATGGATTTAAAGAGAGAGTTAAGAAAAAGTTTTCTAATTGGGTTTGGTTTCTTATTAGGTTTGGGTATGAAAATCTAAATCCTATTGGATGGTAACTTAAGTTATGGGCTTTGAGTCAAAATATTTACTATTACTAAAATATTTTTTTTATTTCTAATTATTATCTTTCCTATTTATTTATTTATTTATTTATTTAATGCCTCAATCACCTCGATATTACATGTTATTTTTCATGGTTCTCTGACTTATGCAACGACTTTGAAACTCTTGCTCTTTGTAATAATGTAAGCATATTAGTAGGTTTTTTCTCTGGACCAGTTAAGAATAGAGTCAATCACAATGTAGTGAACACTCTAATTTACACTGACTCGATGACTGAAATCTTTTGTTGCTGGTATCCTCGTCTAATGCAAAATCTTCATTCTGAGAATTGTATAAATATATTCAGAAACATTTTTCTCTCACAGAAAATCTCTAAAATCTTTGTGAAGTCCTTATATATTAATGAGAAATGTTTCACCAATTCTCTTTATCGTTCTATGTTTTATCTGTTCTTATAAACTGAGCGACTAATTGTTCCCCAATATGCAAGTAGCCATTGCTTGCTTTACTTTGATACACAAAATCATGTTTTTGTGTTTGTGGTTGTACAGGAGCTTGCTGCTAAGCTAAGGGAAATTTTGTCTCTGAAGCGGCAGTATGATGATGTACCAGCTCAAACCGAACTGATCCAGTATGTTGTTTTATTTGACGTAATATTTGATATAAAATTTATTATTCACAATTCTTCTATTTTAGATATTACAATGCCCATTGGTCTAAGTGATTTCCAGTTTTATTGTTTGCACTACTAGTTATTTCCTTCCCACCATATAATATTTGCCCTCAGTTTAGTTTTTATATCTTGTTTCTTAGGGATTATAGCTTTTGGTGAATCACTTGGAACGAGAGCAGTTTAGTTTGCATGTTATTTATGTTGAATAGGCAAAATGTTTAACTTGGTGTTGTGGATAAGTAACAATATCTATGGCTTGTTTTGGTGCATAAGCAAAGTATTGAGCAGTGGCTCCAATGTTGGAAAATAGCGATAGCGTAAAGCGTTGTGCTTCACCTCCTAATAGCTAATAGCGTAAATAGAGTAGTGTGAAGTGTAAACTGCATAGGTTTTTTTATTAAAAAAATGTAAACCAATCCTACATAACAATAATAAATAGAAAAATATAGTAAAAATTATTTAAAAAATTTAAAAACCACCACCACACATATTTTTAATAGATAAATGCCACTACACACACATATAGATAGAAAAAGACAATCCACAGAGTCAAATTACACAATGACCAAAACCCAACAACACATTCAACATCTAATAGAAATAATACAACAAAAAATAACTCATATACGGTTCACCAATGTTTGTTATGAATCAAGGGATGTGGAAGTGGGGAAATAGTCACTAAAGCTTCTTAATTGGCCTTGCCAGTGTCAATTAAGGCCCACCAACATCGATCAACGTGAAAGAGGGCTAGCTATGAAAAATCGAGGTCTCCCACTAGAGATTAGGGCTCATCGTCAAAGATTAGGACTTACTGATGGGTCGTCGAAGTTCCATTGCAATCTTTCACTACTGAAGATGAGGCTTCATCACTTGAGAAAGAAGAAAGCGCTAACCTGTTGATTTAGGTACCTTAAGAAAACGCCCCAACCACCCACTTAAGTATTGAGAGACACATCGTAGCATATAAAAGTGTACTTAGCATATTCTATTTTGCTGACAGCTCCATTATTTTTTAGCTAGAGCACTACAACATATAAGGAAGGTTTTAGTACAAAGCTAGGTTTTTTTAAGACAACAAAGATAGCTTTTTTCATCATTGAGTGGCTCATTCTTTGAGTGAACTTTTAAGGTTTTGGGCATTTAAATTCTTGGTCTAACTACTTGAGCATGATCTACATACTTATAAAGCTTACACATTAATTTTTATTAGATCTCATAATATTCTCATCCGTTATCTATACAACTCGCTTTCTAGACAGTTTTTTTTGCCCGTTTGATGTATAGTCAAAAACATGATTTTTTTTGTTTTTACACACTTGAATAAAGCAAATCAACTTTAACGGAGCCGCCATTTGAATTGCCAAACACAATTTGAATGGGAAGGATTCAGTTCTAACTCCCTGTAGAAGTAACCTAAGTCTCTCTCTCTCTCTCTCTCTCTCTATATATATATATATATATATATATATATATTTACTCACTCTCTTTCTCTATATGTGTGTGTAGACTTGTATAGTTCCGGAAAGATTCGAGCCCGAATCCTTTCCATTCAAATACCATACTACAATATTCAAATAAAGATCCATTCTATTGAAGTTATTTTATATTATTTAAAGTAACTAAAAATAAAAAATCAAGTGTTTCAAATACTTTTTGCCCATTCTTTAAGTAGGCGCAAAATGGACGGCCGAAAATAGCATATTGCGTAGATCTATGTCTTTAGATATATAAATTCTCGATTTGCCCATTTGATCATGATCTAAACATTTAAAAACCCATGCATATCAATTTTTGTTAGGTTTCAAATATTCTACATAGCTAAACTAACCAACTCACTACTTTCGGTCGTCCATTTTGTATCAACTTGATGGATGGGCAAAAAGTATTCAAAACACTTAATTTTTAATTTTAATTACTTTAAATAATATAGATTAACTTCAATGGAGTAGATCTTGTATTTGAATGTCGTAGTATGGTATTTGAGTGGGAAGGATTCAGGCCTGAATCCTTCTCACTCAAATATAACCCTCCGACATTCGAATACAAGATCCATTCCGTTGAAATTGAGAGACAAGATCCACTCCGTTGAAATTGAGAGAGAGAGTTGTGTAGTTCCGGAAGGATTTGAGCCCGAATCCTTTCCACTCAAATATATCCCTCCCTCTGACATTCAAATACAATTCATTTCGTTGAAGTTGATCTATATTATTTCAAGTATGTAAAAATCAAAAATCAAGTGTTTTAAATATTTTTTTTCCATCCATCAAGTAGGAGAAAAACGGACGGCCTAAATAGTGAGTTGGTTAGTTTAACGGTGTAGAACATTTGAAACCTAAAAAATTTGGTTTGTAGGGGTTTTTAAATGTTTAGATCATGATCAAATGGCTAGATCGAGAATTTGTATGTCTAAAGATATAGATCTAATCAACTCACTACTTTCGGCCGTCCATTTTGCGCCGCTTGATGGATGAGAAAAAAATATGCAAAACACTTAATTTTTGGTTTATAGATACTTGAAATAATATAGATCATTTCAATGGAGTGAATCTTGTATTCGAATGTTGGAGGGTGGTATTTGAGTGGAAGGATTCGGGCTCGAATCCTTCCGAAATGACACAAGTATCTATGTTTTAGGACACGAAGATTATCATGAGTGAATTAGAGCTTGCATTTGAGATGGGAAATTAGTGTTTTTGATGTGCCATCTCAAAGTCTCTCAGATGGCAACTGAGGCACATCTCTCTCTCTCTCTCTCTCTCTCACACACACACACACACACACAGATGTGTGTGTGCACGCACGCGCGCATACTACTACATCGCGCACACTACTATCTTATAAATGTTGCACATACCTGGACCAGGTATATTCATGAGACTTTAATTCATGGACACAATCTTGATACTTCTCTTAACGAATCCTAAAGTTTTTGTAACATATCTTAGATGTATCAGAGGCATATTTGAGATGTACCTGAACCAGGAACTTAAGAATTCAAATACATGAATGATGCGTTCGCAAGTTCTACTTTAGTTGTGGATAAATTACATTTATACAATTTTTCTAGTTTGTGAATTAGGAATTCTTGTTCTTTAAACAAACGCCATAACCTAACTCACAGTGCTACACGTAGGGTCTGTTTGGTTGTCGTAATTGGCCGTAATTCGTAGTTGTAATTGGTAAAGTCTTTTACAATTGTAAATGAGTTACATGTATGTAAATTTTACGGTGTTTGGTTGGTAATATAAAATTGTAAAGTGGGAAAGTGTATTGTACTTTACGGTGTTTGGTTGTCGTAATGTATAGTCGTAAGTGAAAAAGTTGACCACAAATTAACTATTTGGTAATTTTAAAAGTTTTAATACTGCAAATAAATATTAAAAAAGTTAAATATTAAAAAAATTTAATATTAATATAAAAAATAATACAAATTTGTATGACCACAAAATTAACTGTAACTGGGCTGTAAGTGAGTGGTAACTGGGTTGCAAGTGAGTGTTAGTTGAGTTACGTAAGTCTTTACGAATTACGGTCCAAACAGACGCCGTAGTTGTAACTGGGTAGTAAGTCATTTACGAATTACGGAGTTTTACGCGAAACAAACGGCCCCGTAATGTTTGTTCTTTCATTGAATGCCCCAAGTCAAGACAAAAGAGAGTTGCGTTAAGTAGCGGACAACTAATGTAAATCATAGTTGGATCAATATGATATGAATCTTAAAGAGAAGTCATTGGGGTGTCTCCACCAGATATGTTGTGTGCTGCCCTTGTGCAACGATAAGTAGGCAAGGGTAGTTTGTTAAGGCATTCCCTTAGAAGTGGTACATTGCACCGACAACACTTTCATATAATGAGAAGTGTCTGAGAGTGGGTTAGGGCCTTGTGACATTCAATTGTGGTCTAACTTCAAATGGGGTGCTAAATAGGCATAAGATATAGGGTAGAGGATTATAAGAGAGATAAAGGTAAGAGGTTTGTACGTGAGGTAGCTTAAGGTAGCTACTTAGAAATAAGGACACTTAAGAATGATGGAGTCGTAGACACAATGATTAGAAGAAGAAATTAGACGCAAGAGGTTATGCCTGAGAGTAGATTAAGTGCTACATTGCAAATAGGTACACTTGCAGAAAGATGATGGAATTGTAGACACGATGATTAGAAGAAGAAATTAGAGGTAAGAGGTTTATGCATGAGAATAGCTTAAGTGCTAGATAGCAAATAGGTACACTTAACAAAAAAATGATGGAGTTGTAGACACGGTGATTAGAAGAAGAATTATTATGATATGTTTGCAGGAAACTAAGTATATAGATGAGGAATCTTGGGAGTTTGGTATGAGTTTTAGTATATAGGAAAGAGAGAAATCAGGGGTAAGACTGTAAGAATGGTTATAGATAACAATAACATATTAAAAGAGAATATCATAGATGTAAAAGGAGTTGGAAATAGAATTATATTAATAAAGCTTGTATTAGGAGAAAGTTAACTAACATTGTTAGTTCTTATGCACCACGAGTCTTCAAAGGGAATCACGTGTGAATATTCAAAGGGAACTTTAGTGCATATGTCAATTAGTTTAGTAAATTCTGGGAGAAGAAAAAATATTTATTGGAGACCTTAACGAGTATGTCAATAAAGAGAATAATGGATGAAGGTGCATGAAGGTTATGGATGGATATTGAGTAAAGAATGTTACGGGAGATATGATTTTGGATTTTGCAATGTCATATGATCTTTGATAGAAAATTCATATTTTAAAAAGAGATAAATATCTGATGTCTTCCAACGGTGATTAAACAATAATTAGATAGCGTTTTCATCACTAGAAGGATAGATTGGTTAACACAAAATCCACACAGCATAGATTGATGGTATTATACATTTACGTTAAGAAATGAAAGAGAAGAACTAGATGGTAGAACCTAAAAAGAGAGAACTTGATGCATGTTAAGGATGGAATGATGATAGAAGGTAGGTGTGACATGTAAATGAAAATACTAACAGTGTGCTGAAACAATATATCTAGTTGTATCAAGAAGGTAACTAAAGAAGTTCTTGCAGAATCTAAGAGTAGTGAATTTCCTAATAAGATGAGTTGGTGGTAGAATGCAGAAGGGAGTAATTAGAACGAGAAGGGTTTCTTATAGGATTTTCTAAAGTGCAGGAATGAGGAAATTCTGGAGAAACATAGGTTAGCGAAGAAGGAAGCTAAAGAAAGTAGTTAGTTAGTGAGGCTAAATTCAGAGCTTACAACTTAGGTAGGAATCGTTGGACAGAAGGATATAGATAAGCTTGCCATGATGAGGAAAAGAAAGAGTAGAGACGTAAATATAACGTTCAATGTATTAAGAGTAATATCAAAGAGTCTTTGTGAAGGATGATAAAATTAAATGTGGAGTTATTTTCATAAATTGTTTAATGAGAACCATACAAAGGAACCTAACATTGGAACAAATATTTCAGTTAATGGAAAGGTATATTATGAAAATTAGGCTTAGCAAAGTTAAAAATACCCCGGAGAAAATGAAAATTGGGAGAAATGTAGGACCTGATCATATTCATATTGATTTTTTAGAAATGTCTAGGGATATGAGTTCAGTATTGTTAACCAAGTTATTTAGGAAAACTATAAATACTAGAAAAGTGCTAGATGAATGAATGATTACCACTTCTATAACTATATATCAAAACAGAGGAGATATACAAGTTGTTCAAACCATTGTGGAATCAAGCTTATGACCATATAATAAAACTTTGGAAGAGACTCGCGCAAAGACCAAGAAAAGTAACATCCTTTATGAATTATGATAACCAGTTTGGATTAGGAAGGTCAATTATGAAAGCTATTTATTTACTAAGGTGATTTTTAGAGGGATATTGCAGAAGAAAAAAGATCTGCATACTGTTTTCATAAATATAGAAAAAGCTTATGATAGGGTCAGTCGGTAGGTAATGTGGTAGATTTTAGAAAAGAAACTAGTATCTACTAAGTGTATTGATGTGAATAAAATATGTATGATAAAGTAGTAATTAAGGCGAAAACAATTTAGTGAGACAGAGCCATTCCTATCACCATACGCTTACACTAAGTAATTAACTTTAAGTCCTTATCTCTTTGCATTGGTCATAGATGAACTTCCTAGGGCCATATTTAGGATGAAGTTCTACGATGCATGTCTTTTGCTGAGAATATAGTTTGTGGATGAAACTAGGTGGGAATAAGTTGCAAAGTAGAAAGGTCAAAGGTGAAGAGAAGATTTGGAATCTAAAATATCTTGAATTAGTAGAACGAAACAAAATATATGGAATGTAACTTTAGCAAAATCGAGGGAAGGAATTGAGCGTATAATATGGATTGATTGTCAAGAAGTATCTTAGAATATCCATTTTCATTATTCTGGATCAATCATTCATCAAGTTTGTGGAATTGAGGAAGATGTGGTTCATAGAATTAAAACAAGAAGTGGAGAATACTTCTGGGATTTTATGTGATAGTAGGATCCTATGAGATTGAAGGGGACGGATAGACGACCTGCAATACTTCATTTTTTAAGAATGTTGGCTTTTAAAAAACATGTTCAGACATTGGAGTGAACATCACACACACACACACACACACATAATTTTATTGTTTGTCATGTCGACAATATATTTGTATCCAAAATTGTGTGCCTCAATGTGCCATATTTATATCAGTATGCCATAGCATATCTACAATGCATATTCATCTCTTTTTGTCTCTGTTTATCTCTTCTTACAACAAACCCTTGTTTTTCAATTAACATTTTTTCTTGGAATTTGTAATTCATAATGACGGTACTTTATATTAATGAAATTTTAAGCCACCCAATACTGATGCTTCATTGGTAGTAGATTCAAGTTATTATTGATTTCTAAGTTTTTCTTTATTTATAATTATGAAATGCACCATTGCATATGGAGTTCTTGTATGTGGATATGTGATTGTCCTTCTTTTAATCTTCAGTATGCTGGTTGAGGATATAATTACAAGCACTTTATGGCAAAACTGGCATGGCTTTTGTATATAAGTTGAATTTAGAAGCCAAGTTGTTGCATTATACTCTTTGTTAGTGGATTGCATTTGTCTTTCCTGCGGGATTTCAGATATTGGAGTCATTAGGTTTGATGCAATTATGAACCAAATAACTGATAAATTGTCTAAGCTGTGGGATAATGTTTCCTAATACATTTTGAAAAGTGGATACCGCCATTGTCATGCTCCGATATTCTTTAGTTTTGATATGGTTGAAACATAGTTGGAAGGGGAACAAAAAATTGTTGATAAAGGTAGGAAAGTGCCAGCAATAAGGCCAAAACTCATGATTCAAAAAAATTTTCCTTACTGCTTTGGCTTTGGTTGAAGGACACGGGACCTCAAATTTCTTCACATCCTACATGTTGCAAATTGTAGTTTCTTTATATTGTACACTACATTACTATACACTCTACAGATAAGCTTGTAAAATGGATTATAAATCAGTTGATTCACCTAATAATTGTTCTTTCGCATAGGTACGAACGGCGATTTTCAGAACTTTATGCGCAAATCCAGGTATGGGAATACTTGTACAAGAGTTCTGTAACAATGTGATTTGTAAAATGAAGGCTCTCATGGCTTGCAATTTCTACCTGCAGGAAAAGCATCGCCAGACTCGCAAATATTATGATACCTACAATGCTCTGTTGGAGATAAAAGAACTAATGTTAAAAGAAACATCCCTACTGAACTCAATAGGTTCACAGGTTTGTGTTAAATCAGATTCCTTCTAATAATAATTGGATGATTCATGTTTCATTCATTGCTTTTGATAAACTAGAAAGGTTCCACACCATAAACGTTTTCACTACCCTACCTGAGCAGGGTCTATTCAATTGTAATTATCATATAGTTAGTTAGCTAATAGTATGATTGCTCATTAACAGCCTTTTAGCATCCAGTTTCCTTCCACACCCCCCGCCACACACACACGCACACCTCTTTCCCTCTTTGTAAGATATATTCAGAATGTTATCCAACTTTAATAATGTATTAGTCTGGAACCTAAGTCTCCTTTTAAACTGTTCATTCTTACCCCAATTCCTATTATGAGCTAGAAGCTGTTGTATTAACAGAGAAATACCTGTTCATGGAATAATTGATGAACAAATGATTACTAGATCCAGTCAAATATTACAACACAACAAACAACTAGCCATTTGTCCCCAAGTATTTGGGGTAGGCTACATGAACCAAAAGAGATTTGCGTCAGATCGGGCACATGGATCAGCTTTCTCCACTCATTCCTATCGAGCAATATGCCTTCACTAAGACCTTTAGCCGCTATATCTTGTCGTATTACCTCCATCTATGTTTTCTTCGGTCTCACCTGCGCTCTTTAACTTGCCCTAAATTGATACGCTCTATTCGCCAGACTGGCGCATTAGGTCTACGTCGCACATGACCAAACCATCGTAGGCGGTTTTTTCTCATCTTCTCTTCTATAGAGACTACACCTATCTTAGTACGAATGTCCTCATTTCTCACCTTATATCTCCGCGTGTTACCACACATCCAACGAAGCATGTGCATCTTTGCTACACTCATATTCTGGGCATATTATCTCTTTATAGCCCAACCTCTGTGCCATATAACAAAACTGGCCTAATAGCAGTCCGATAAAACTTTCCCTTCAGCCATAACTGAATGTTACGATCACACAAAACTCCTGTTGCGCTCCTCCATTTCAACCCAGCGGCTTGGATCTTATGGTTGACATCACTATCGATCTCCCCATTCTTTTGAATAATAGAACCCAAGTACTTAAAATGACTGATCATCAGTATTTCTTGTCTATCTAGTCTCACAATATTATAATCTCAGATTCCCTGTTTACTGAATTTACACTCTATATATTTTGTTTTGACCCTGCTTAATCTAAAACCTTGAGATTCTGGAGTTTGCCTCAATAATTTCAATTGGCATTTACCCCAGCTCTCGTCTCATCGACTAGGATAATATCATCAGCAAATAGTATACACCACAGAATCTCATCCTGAATCATGGTTCAAAGACTCGGCCGAGTCGGAGACGAGTCAGCCGAGTCGTATCCGTCTCGGCCCACTCCGAGACGAGTCCGAGTCACGAGTCGGTCGACTCAACTCAGAGGAGACTGACTAGGCCGAGAATCGGAATTGACTCGGTCAATTCGGCATTATGATGATAATTTTGTGCCTCATCGCAATTAAATGTGAAAATAACTACAATAGCATGTATTTATGAATGTAGTTTGTTTAATTTACTATATTGTGCATGTATTTGATATGCTTCTACCGACGACGCGTGTATTTATACTTTCGCTTTATGTTTAGTGTGCTAGGTGATATATTTGGACATGTGATACATGAATGTGGATGTCTACATTTTTTAAGATTTATCGTGATTTTTTCAGAATTTTTTAGCTTATATATAGCGTCGCCCGATACCGATCCGAGTCACCGAGACCGATCCGTCTCAGTGCCCGCCGAGTTGGCGGCCGATACCGCGACTGTGAACCATGTCATGAATAGCTCTAGTAAGCTCATCCATCACTATGACAAATAAGAATGGACTCAATGTAAATCCTTAATGCAATCCAACTGTGATAGAAAATCACTTGTTATGCCTCCATAAGTTCTGACATTTACCACTATTACATCGTACATATTCATGATTATGTCAATATATTTGATGTCCACTATAATACCTCTCTTGGCACCATGGTTCAAAGTCTCGGTCTCGGCCGCCGACTCGGCCGGCACTGAGACAGATCGGTCTCGGCGACTCGGATCAGACTCGGACGATACGCGCAAAACGCTACATAGAACGCCAAAATTATGAAAAAAATCATGATAAATCGTAAAAAAATGTAGACATCAAAATTCATATATCACATATTCAAAACATATCACCTAGCACTTAAAACATAACTGAAAGCATAAATACAAGCGTCGTCGGTAGAAAAATATCAAAATACATGCATAATACAGTAAATTGTATAAAATAATTCATAAGTACCTGCTAATATAGTCATTTTCACATTGAATTACGAGGAGGCACAAAATCATCATTATCATCCCCGTGATAAGTATAGAAACCAGGTATATAGTTTCCATAAAGATAATAATATGTTTGTTGGTGAGATCCTGTAGGCTGAGATGATTGGCCAGCGGATCCACTATCAGAGTAATATGGCGGAGGGGTTGTGCAATATCAGCTCCATGGTGATAATACCCAAAACCTCGATATTCAGTGCTGCTAGTAGAATATTCATCAGTGCTAGAATAATCAGTGTCAGTTTATTGGCCAGATGTCAAATCCAACCCCTGTAAATGGCCTTCAAGACTATGATGATCATGTGAGTAGTTATCATGTCCACTCGATTAATCGTCGCTAGAACTGAAATCGACCAACCGATCTAAATGCCTACGCTGTTGCGAAAACCCCGCCCGACCTCCATCATCTGTATCTTGTGTGGCATAATATTCTGAATCCATGTTATAGTACCACCTCGTTGGCTTCCACCAACACCATGAGTCTCTTCATCATTATCGCCATCACCTCTATAGCCGCCGTCATCACCATCACCGCCATCACCGTCACTTTCGTCACTACAACGAATACCTTCATCCAACCAACCTAAGCCATCTGGTGGTACATCGGTTGTTCTCCCTCACGAATCCACTCATCCAAAATATTATCATCATTGAAAATATTATTCAGATCAATTGGGTTGTAATAATCATCAGTGTCGCTTTTGCATATCAAGTTTCTTACTCGCAACGGCATATTGTAATACACAAATACTAGTTTATGCAACTTGTTCATTGCCAACCGGTTGCGCAATTTGTATGAATCAGCGATCACGTGCTCCAATTTCTTTCACAACCCGATGGAGAACATGTTTGGCTTAAAACTTTGATGGCAATTTTCTGCAAATGGGAGCTTCTTCACCATAATTAATTTACCAATCAGCTGGAAGAGATTGTTGCACTGCTCTTCTAGTCAGTGAGCTTCTAAATTCTCTAACTCCATCTACAAATAATTTTATCTGTGAGAATACACATCACAAGTGTTAGTTTGCATAACATTATATCGATGAAATAAATAAATTATTATTACCTCATTAATAACTCTTGCTTGTTTATTCAAATCCGGCTCCAATTTTTAATGACCTCCTTTAATCCACTCACTTCTGGATGTGTAGAAAAGTTTTTTGAATATTGGAGTGCTGGATATAAAAAATATGCTGCAATAATATAAGCACATGATTGTTATGATATGACAGTTTTAATTTCTAGTCAACAAATATGATTTCTAAGCAAATGAATTACCAGCAGCATGCAAGTGTCTATGCAATTGTCCCTCCCATCTTCTATTAATGATATCCCAGTACTTCTTCCAGTTCTTATTTGATGTCTTTATAGCCAATTTTGCTTTATCCATAGCTTCATATATAATAGATAATGTAGGTTTCTTGTCTTGGTCCACTATCTTCAAGACTCTAACAAGAGGATCCATAATGTTTTGGACCTCTTGCCTTCTTTCAAAACCTGTCAGTCAGAATGAGATTAGAAACTTTATCTCACACACTTCTTCTACTCCTTTCCTTGTTGAATTCACGCCATTTGGTAGTCGTACACATTCTTTTCAAATCTTGCTCATAGCAAATAAGGCTTTCAATAGAAATAAACTCGGTGACAAACCGTGTTATACCTGGTCTCAATAAATCTCTATCTCTGGTAAATAACTTCATTAAATTCACCACTTTGAGGCTATTGTAAATGAATGATGTGATCATCTTAGCATCATCTAATGTCTCCTTCACTGATTTCATAGAGCCAATATCTTCAAGCATCAAATCAATGTAATGTGCTGCACAGGGAGACTGAAACAAATGTTTTCTCTTCTCCATCAACATGTGACCAGCTGCTTTGAAACTTGCCTCATTATCTGTTACAATCTGCACGATATTTTCTTCACCAACTTCATTAATAACTTTATCCATTAGGAAGAATATATAATCAGCAGTCTTCGAGATATTAGTAGTATCAATAGAAGTATGGTAAATCATGTTTCTATCACAATAAATCATGAAATTAACAATAGGTTTTCTATTTCGAGCCAGCCATCACACATGATCGTGCAACCATACTGTGGCCATTTTGTTTTTATTGAAACAATATATACTTCAATTTCTTTCATTTCTTCTAAATATAGATTGCCAATCTGGTACACTGTAGGGCCTTTTACACTTGGGCCTGCCTCCGTAATAGTATTAATCATGGCTTGGTAGTAAAGACCACTATCAGCTGCATTGAATGGTATTGCATTGTAGTGAAAGAATTTTGCCATGAATTTTTCAACCTTTTTAATATTCTCAGTTGAGAACATGCTTTTGATTGATTTATGTTTGTTGGGAACATGTAAGGATCAATACCACGAGCTGGAATTTCAGCTTCTCTCATAGTCATACTCCGACGTAATTCACGATTAATCCCTGATCCTGAAGGCTGCGAACTACTGCCACCAATATCAACTCTTCTGCCGATCTCCAAGTCATTTCACGACTTTTTTTATATCTTGTTTTAGTTGTTCTTTCAATTCTTTCTAAACCATCAACTTCTTCAATTTCATTATGAGAATCTTCATCGGTCACATCATAAAAATCTTCCTCACTTAAATATCTCATAAGTTGCTCTTTTCTTAGATTTTATGGCCGCTCTTTCTTTACTACCTTCAGAAAAATGTCTCATTTTTGAGATACCTCTTTGATACTCGCAAGCATCCTTCCACCTGACTGGGTACATGTGCTATATGTTGCTTCAATCTAGTGATACCACTATGAACTTATTTCCACAATAATTACACTTCACAAGTTTTCTACTTTCACCAACAGGGGTACCATGTTCTCATCCAATATCGCGTTGCTTTGGAGCCATACTGAAATTTAAAAAATTATCTGTTAAATTAAATTAAAACTAAAATTAACTAAATTAAAAGAAAATTAAATTAAACTCAATTAAATTAAATTAAACTAGTTTATACTAGATTAAGCTAAACTAATTTAATTACGTAACTTCAATAAAAATTATTAAATTACCTGACTTAATTATAATTACAAACTTTTATTAAATTAAATTAACGTAAATTAAGTTTAACTAAACTAAACTAATTTAAATAAATTAAACTCAATAAATGGAACTAAATTAAATTAAACTAAACTAGTTTATACTAGATTAAGCTAAACTAACTTAATTACCTAACTTCATAAAATTATTAAATTACCTAACTTAATTAAAATACAAAAATTTTATTAAATTAATCTAAATTAAGTTTAATTAAACTAAACTAATTTAAATTACATTAAACTCAAATAAATTAAACTGAGGGAGAGAGAGGGACTGAGGGGAGAGAGAAACAGAGGGGGAGAGAGAGGGACTGAGGGGAGAGAGGGAATGAGGGGGAGAGAGAAGAACAGAGAGAGGGAGAGAGACGGAGACAGAGAGAGAGGGGAGAGAGACGGAGACAGAGGAGAGAGAGAGGGAGACACAGTGGGAGAGAGAGGAGAGGGGGAGAGAGAGACGGAGACAGAGGGGGAGAAAGTGACAGAGAGATACACAGAGAGGGAGAGGGAGACACACACAGAGGGATAGAGAGGGAGAGAGACGAAGACAAAGGGGGGAGAGAGAGACACAGAGCGAGAGGGAGAGGGAGAGGGAAAGAGACGGAGACAGAGAGGGAGAGAGACACGGAGGGGGGGAGAGACGAAGACAAAGAGGGAGAGAGGGACGGAGAGAGACACAGAGTGAGAGAGGGAGAGGGAGAGAGAGACGGAGACAGAAAGGGACAGAGAGAGACACAGAGGGAGAGAGGGAGAGAGATCGATGGAGACGGAGTGTAGGGGAGAGAGAGAGACGGAGAGATCGACAGAGAGGGGGAGAGAGGGAGAGGTACCTGCGAGGGGGAAAGATTGATGGCGACAACGACGACAGGCGTGAGTTTTTTTTCCTTTGCTGATGCAGAAACGCAAGAGGGGAGGGGGCAGCGTGAGAGAGAGATTTGATCTCTCTCCCCCTCCATTTAAGTTAGGGGATTCACGGGTGCCGAGTCGGACCTCGACCCGGGTCAGGTCCGACTCGGAGTTGACGAGTCAACTTGACCGAGTCGTCGGACCCGACCGGGTCGACTCGGCACCCGCCCATCGACTCGGGCGTCCGAGTCATATCGTAAGCGGCCGAGTCGGATACGACTCGGCCGAGTCGTATCTGACTCGGCCGATTCCTTGAACCCTGCTTGGCACCTTATCATAAGCTTTTTCTAAATCAATAAAGACCATATGCAAATTTATCTTCCTCTCTCGAAATTGCTCTATAAGTTGACGAAGCAAATGAATAGCCTCTGTCGTCGATCGCCCGGCATGAACCCAAACTGGTTCTCTGATATTGTAACATTCTGTCTTAACCTGTGTTCAATTACCCTTCCTGAAGCTTCATGGTGGGACACATGAGTTTTATTCCACGATAATTTGAACAACTCTAGATACCTTTGTTCTTACAGAGAGGTACTAAGATACTCTTCCTCCACTTATTTGACATCTTTTTAGTTAGCTAGATCTTGTTAAAGAGATTTGTCAGCCATCTCACGCCCACCTCTCCTAAGCATCTCCATACCTCAATAGGAATTCCATTCGGGCCAACAACTTTTCTTGACTTCATCTTCTTCAAGACCTCTTTAACTTCAGATTCGCTAATTCTGCGCATATAACCTGCTAGTCAGCCATTATTCGAGGCATTGTTTGGATTAATTTTTCCATTCAAGTTCAGGATCACCCAAACCTTCTTCCATTTATAAGTGGAAATAAACTGGATGTGGAATCCCCTTCATGCTACTTAGTGCTCTGATGGAGGGAAGAAAGATAAAAAAGAAAAAATATATATAATTCTTGTTGACGGGAAGCACGTATTAGTGCTCTAATAATGCAGAGTTAGGGAGAAGATGGGGTACACATACCAAACTAGGGGCGTCTCTTTGTTTATATAACACAGAAACAGTACAAAGGGTAAGAGTAGAAAAGTACCTGACTACTGTGGAGACCCATATGTTACAGAAATAATCTTTACTACTCTAATAAGTTCCAGGTATCAATAGGGAATTATTAGGTCCTACAGCTTCCCCTTTGCTAGCTTTCTTTGAAGTGCATTAACTTCACCAAGTCTCAATATACATACGTGACACATATATGCATGCATATATGCACCGAACCACACACAGTTTGCTTCTAGGAAGTTGTTACAAGTTCTTTTAAACTATTCAGTAGTTTTTGCATGATATATTATGTGTTTAGGATAAGTCATGTGTTCTTTTCGTTACGTTTATTATTTTTGCACTTTTGGTAGTTTCAAGATGCCATGAGTAGCACTACTGGTCGCTCTAAAATTGTGGATTCAATGGAGGTCATTGTCAAAGGAACCAAACAGGTGAGCATTACTTCATATGATCAATAAGTTATTTTCTCAAATCAATATGTTCTAGAAGCAAGAATTTATTCAAGTTATGCTAATCATTTTCACATTGTACTATGATTCAGGTTCTAAATATCCCCGATATAACCCCGATATTGCGCCGATATTGCGTTTACGGCACCTAGCCGCAATGATTTGGCACATCCAAACCGATATAGCGATTTTCACCCAAAATCGAAGATAAATCGGCATGGACCCGATATATCGGCCGCAATTTCGGCGAATTTGAACCCGATATAGCGTTCACACTCAATTTCTAGGTTAGATATTTGGGTAATTCGAGCGATGTGACAATATGACATTTGTGAAGATTTTACATTTGGATAGTGATTATGCATTATAAGCTTAATGCAAGTTATCGAGTTAAGTATATCTTAAACATATAAGTATGATGTTTTATGTAGTTTTATATAATTTATGCATATATTGTCTTATTGAGATGCAATTTAAGACAAGAAGATATGTATATTTACAGTCCGATTTTGACATCCGATTTTTAAAAATATTCCCGATATGTCCCCGATATATCCCCATCCCCGATAAATTTCCCGGCCGATGTAGCCGCTGTGGCCGCCATTTAGAACACTGCTATGATTAGATATGTTTAATTCAAACTAAGGTTGTATTATACATAGGGTTGTAAATCAAGAGCTCAGACTTACTCTGAGCGATCCATATTGATGATCCAAATTGTTCATTGTGATCTACACACCATAAGATTCATGTAGCTAAACATTCACCTGGATTGAATACTTCTATCATATGCATCTCATGATATAAAATTGAATGGTTGATCGCAATCTTAAAAGTTCATTTAATTTGCTTGATTTGTAGGATATGATTCTTCCATCCATGTGATTTTTAAGCCACATCAGTTTTAGAATGTGTAGCTTTGATACCAACTTTGTCACATCCTAATCTGAGACCATTACCGGCACTAGGGTACATCCCTAGTAAGCCTAACAAATGCACCATTACAATACTCACATATAATTGTAAAGAAATAGATAATACAAAGGTGCACACCATACTTGAGGTAGGATCTAATTCAAAAGCTTGGATTCTTGAACTTCTAATCTTTGGTCTTCCTCTGACCTTTCATTCGTTTCATAACTATTTTCCAAAATAGAGGAAGGGTTAATGTTGTAGTTCTATGCCCTACAACAACCCTCCGACGATCAAGTCAGTAATATTCACAACAACACAAAAAACTTGGATAGAATTACAGAGAAGAGAATACTTGGATCTGAACCCTGCAATTACTTGCAAACTACTTTTATTTGATATCTGAACCTTTAAGTTGTCAAACAAATAGTATTTATAATGTGGCAACCTAACAAAACGATTTGCGTTATGTGATTTATATTTCATGATATATTGTCGAGTCAATGAATTGTTTTATATTTGTCCCAAACCTGATTTAGTTATTCCTTTTCTTCCGTTTTCTTTTTCTTTTGTCTTTAAATTCATATTTTAACTATAATGATTGGACATTGGCACTTCTGATATAACTTTTAGGGGCTCAATCATTCTTGACCTAATCCAATTCATAACTAGTCATACTTGCATAATTGGTACACTCAATTATTGAATCCAGAAAGATAAATATACACGAAAAGTTGACATCAATCAATAGCATAACTCATGTATGTGTTTCTTATCTAACAATAAATTATAACATGATAATTAATCAACAAACTAAAGAAAGATTATCAGGGCACTTCTCATCTCGATCCTGTTATTACCTTCACAAAACATTACCACTGCATATATTGCATTCCACATCTTGATATACATAAGAAAAATCTTTATCCATCATAACTTACATAACATAACAAACATTCTATAACCATCGGATACTACCCGCACACCAGTCCATAGCTTCATCGGGCACCGTCTGCAGACCATCCCATTATAACACAATACAAAGTACTCTCACACCCCCACACAACTTCCTTGGCTCCATGGGCACCATCACACGCCCACGCAGCTACCCCATGCTCCATTGATTTATCACACACAACATAATACAGGCATCATCACACATATCACATCACACAAATACCATAGAATATCTCTCATACAAGTGAGACATGTTATTTACTAGTATTTCGTAAATGATGAAAGATAAAACAATACATAAACAAGCTAATTAAGAGACTAACCCGTCTAGTCTCAATCGTATCACGAGTTTATATATAATCATCTTTATTAATTAGAAAATACTTATTTAATTCATTCATAATTGTTTAAAAGAAATTTAGAACTAACCACAACACCTACTAAAACTTTTCGTGCGTCATCCTATTAGCATCCAACTAAATGAAATCAAGCTGCCAATTTAAAGGTTGAATCAAAGTCATAGAATTCCAATTATAGTTTACATCTTACTGCTAATGATTACATTATTTGGCTAATTATCCAAATTAAGAATAATTTCAAGGTTAGCTTAGTTTTAGTGTACTTCTTGAGTTCTGACCTAAAACTGAGCTAACTTTGAAATTATTCATAGATATGGATGGCTTATATGGATTTTTATATATAGATGTCAACTGCAATGTTTTTGTTTGTGTGGCTTTTCTTTTTTTCTTTTTCCTTTTCCTTTTCTTTTCCTTTTTTTTTGGTTTCAGTGCGCGCTTGCAGTGGGTGTGGGTGGATGGTGGGGCCGCGCGCGCGCGGGGTGCGGGGGTGGGGGGGTGGGTTATGTTACACGTAGGGTGTAATTTCCTGTGTTCCTTATCTAAGATTGAATGTTTTGTAATGATCGTGAAAGTCGATTATTTTTTATTTGTTTGATTTGTGGGACAAAATTTTTTTTATCCAGGTGACTTTCAATTTACATGTTTTTGAATGTGTAGATCGCAATAAACGGTTTGGATCGTCGATAATGTATGGCCCACCTTGTATTTTACATAGACAAGTGTAACCTGAAAATTTATAATTTTGGTTTCTACATGCTTTGTTTTCTGATGAAAAGATTTAAGTATAGTAACTCACCTTCACCAATGTTGTTCCAGAAAGGCTGTAAACATTTAGGTTTAATTGTATGTCTTGCACTGCGGTAATGGTATAATATTATTTTTCCTGAATCTTCAATTACTATTTCAAGATGAAGATGATAATCCACGTTTGTGAGGCCAAGAGGTTACATGCATATCATATGTCTGCATCATTGCATACCCCTTAACTTCCAACAGAAGACCTTAGAAGAAGGCCCTTATAATAAATTAATTTTTGGAGGCCTTAAAGCTTAGCTAGTTATTCTGAAGTTTATGACTCTTAATGTTTTTATATTTTCTTTCTTAATATTTGTCCAAGTTTCATTTGTTTTGTAGTTGTTTCTGTTTAGAAAGAATGCAAATCTCTTTTTCGCTTACTCCCTCTTTTGTTCTGGTTATACAGAAATTAGAAAAGGTGCAGCTTGCTCTTCTAGCAGAGCAAAGAATTTGCAGCTCCCTCAAGGAGAAGCATGCCACAGCAATAGCAGAACAACGTCATTTCTCTTCTCTTGTAAAGGCTTTCCAGGCAAGCATTTATTTTACAAAAAGCTTCTGATTTTTCTTCCTCTAGGAAAACAGAGAAAAGGGAAATAAGGAAAAGAAGTGCAAACATGATCTCTACGCTTGTCTTAAAACTAAATATATATGCCATAATGTTAAAATTTTGAAGTTTATGCTGTCCGATTCCCCTCTTTGTTCGTACAAGGGGCCTATTCACGAAAATTATAGATTCGACAAAGTTCCCTCAGTGGTAGCAAGGAATGTCTTTTCTTAACAGTAACTATGCACTATTGCTTCCAACATTCAGTGAGGTAGAAAGGTGCTGACAAGAGTGGGAGTAGCAGAATAAGGATACAAGGTCAGCATACTGGTTTTAAATATTAGAGCAATGATTTTCTTGTGCTCTCTTGTTGATCTAGCACAGTAGTTGATGAATAATTGGGAGCAGCTCACTTTAAAAAATGGATAAAAGATAATAGAGATTAAATTAAAATGTGAAGTATTGAAGCTTGAAAGAGAGAAGAGGAGGGGTTTAGAAGATGAAAGGTTGAAACTTCTATTCTACGTACTATTTGGCTCTGAGTGATATAGAGCTGCCTCTTATTTAAAGTATAAATGTTCTCTTAATGTCATATTCAAAGCTAAGCAGTGCGATCATCCAAGTGTACGGGTGGGTGTTTAGGAGTTTTTTCCTTAATATGATTGTCGAGAGGGAGATGACGGACTAGGCTTAACCTTTTTCTTTAGTTTAGGATTTATATTGTCACCGCTTAGCAATAGCACCCCTCTGACCCTCTATTACGTGCTAGGTTGACATGGTAGGTGAGAGGAACTAAATTATAATCAGTAGGACGCATGAAATGATTTCTTTCTTTGTTATAGCCTATTATAGTTTTGACAATTTATTAGATCCAGGAATGGCTAATGCTCCCCAAAGAGTTAGGATTGTGATGGAGGGAGATCCGAGTGTTTTTAGTGGAAAGAGATTTGTGGGGTTTTTGGTGACTGTTTTGTAGCGCGCAGGAACCAGAACATCAAGAAGGAGAAAGAAGAGGTAGAGATAAGGGATAAACCTAAACAAGTCAAATGTCTAATCTATGAGGCATCTAAGCTGATTATAATGAGGTGTCACTCAAGCAATATGGCACTTCCTTGCCTTATGGAAGGTTGTGGGTTCGAATCTTCCCACCCGCAATGAGAGAGGGAGTTTCAAAATAAAATACAGTGGCACACTATTAGAGATTTGTTCTGCCACAACTTTAGTACACGGTGCATGGAGGTTATGTTGTTCGTTGAGGCTCGTTCGCACCATGAGGACCAACTAGAATCGTGTGGCAATGATCCTTTCCTTTCAAAGAGTCCTTCCTCCCTTTGTAGGAGCTTCTTTCCCTTGATAGGGACACCTTTCTCCTACTATAGGGATTTTCCTCTTCTTTCTTCGGGGGATGCATTCCTTCCTTTTTGTATTTGTTCTTTTCACTCTGATGTAAGCCTATGATCTTTTCTTAAAAAAACAAAAGGAAAAAAGAAAAGGAAACTGACTACAACTCTACAAAGTAGCCTTTTCGTATGTGTTACATGTCATAGGATAGCAACAAAAATATCTAAATTTAATCCTAACTAAAGAATTCAAACAAGTTGGGACTCAAATTATTGAATTTTTAAAAGAACGTGTTAGGTTTTAGAGAATGGACGGCTTAACCCGAGACTATAGTTGCCTCTTTTCATATAGATGATTGAATACATAAGATGCGAGTATGGATTAATTACCCAATACCCAAATAACCACACAACTAAATATATTACATCTAACACTCTCTTCAAGCTAGAACATAGATATGTATCATACCCAAGTTGTTACAAAGATTAGAAAAAAGATCTTCTAAACAAAGTTTTCTAAATAAAAACATAAAAAACAAATAAATATCGAAAACAAAATATTAGATTGCTAAAGCTGATGCCAAATTGCTGAACTGAAGCTGCCAATCAAAATAGTTATGCGCAAAGACTACATGAAAATCCTTCTTGAATATAGTTAGAATTTTAGAGTTTCTAAACTCAGTGGGAGGTTCTGAGAGATCTTCAAACTTAGTAAAAGTAGAGGGTTTTAGAAATCCTCAAACTCAGTAAAAGATGAGATTTTTTAGAGATTCTCAAACTCAATAAAAGATTCACCAAGAAAAAAACACAATACACACTTCTTCCCAATAAATAATTCCTCTCATTAAGTTCGGTAATAGTAATCAACAATAAGGAGGAAGCAGACAAGAACACATCACAGAGTAAATTAGATCATCAATAGAAGTAGCAAGAGATAACAGCGGCAATAGAAGTAGTATATTGGATCATAATAGAAGCAGACAAGAACATACCTTAAAACCACTTGATTTTTGTTTTTAGACACTATGATATATATATATATCTCCATTTGAACAAAGTGGATTTATAATTTGATTTGTTTGTCATTGAATTTGAACATGAAGGATTGATTCTCTCTCATACGCATTCTCTTCATTATGATCTACATATCTTAAGACTTTGGAGGGTTATTCTGTCGTATGGCGTACACTGCGTCAATAAAGTGGTTTTTTTTCTATATGCCACTTGGTTTCTAGGAGTTATAGCAAGCCCCTACATAATTTCTATGGGTTGGAATTTAGCCTATTTGGAAGGTTGAAGTCAGGTTGACAGCTAATTGTAAAATATTGTCAAATCTTTTGTCGAGCCTTGTGCTCTACGGTACCATATTTTTCATGGAAAAGGGTTGGATGATTGCATGAATACCCCTTCAAATTTGTTTTTCTATATCTTTTCTCATCGTCACTGAAGCTTGATGAGAAAAACTCTTTGCATGCCTATATAATTTACAGATGTGTCTTTAGTTTCTGACCCTTCTAAAGCTAAATTCTTTGTATTGTTCTCATCATAGCTATATATCTGGCATGTAGATTGTTGCAGTGAACTAATATGCTATAATATCAATTGTTGGGATGGCGCAGCGAAAAAGAAAAGCCGGATCGTCGTGCAATGTGAAGAGGAAGATATTCCAAAGCAGAAAAAGCCAATAAATAATTTAACGTGTTTCCACCGATCAAACAGATCGTGTGTACATTCACGGGAGAAGGGAGAAAAACTTTATTAAAACTTTAGAGGAGTACAATGAGAAACACTTACACCTCTCGCTAAGAAGATTACATGCCATTTGATGGTAGCCTAGAACACCAAACTCATATGGCTAAAATTTTTCCCCCGAATCTCTCTTTCTTAATTATTGAATAATTCATTAAAGGGCACCCAAGGGTTATTTATAAACCATAAGATCATCATAGTTCTAAACAAACTCCAGCAATATAACCGCCTCAATAGATAAGGAAATTCGAGTTGAACTCAAATTGCAATCAGAACCGCAAAAGAAAACTGCTAGCAATGCTATTAGTCGACTAATCCAAATTGTTAGTCGACTAATCATGTTCATTAATCGACTATACAGTCGACTACTGAGATGTACTCACTCTCTGTTTGTGCCATTTTGACTATTGAGATGTCATTAGTCGACTAATCTATGCACCGGCTGTGCACACATATCCGTTCTTGATCTCTGAAGTTTCTGTCTAGCTCTATGACGTATTCGAGTCAAAATCCTAACAATCTCCCCCCTTAACTTGAATATGTCCAAGTTCGAGAATAGCCATCATGTTCCATATGGCCACGTTAATCCACAATTGAACAATTCTTGACTTCATCTCCATCTCACCCCCTCTTCTACATAACCCCCTAATGGGGTTCACAACTTGATTAGATCGAACAAGTCAGGTCCGACCTAATCCACGCTGGATTTATGAGAATTTGCTTCAACATAGGAGTAATGATATGAACTTCTTTGTTGTGCGTTGACGCCGTCTATTACCAATCTGCCTTCAGGGTGAACTGAACATTCGATCTCGAAATCATCGTAATCTCCTATTGTTCCACAATCTTAGATCTTGAAGCCGAGGATAACTGTAACCCACCAACTATAACCTCTGAATTTCGCAACATGTAAACATTGCCGACAGGCTCGGCCTGAAATTTCACTTGAACGTCTTTGAAAACTTTCATAAGATCACATTCAGAACTGAAATTAAATCCTTCTTCATGTAGGGCTCCAAGAGAGATGAGATTGTATCTTGATTCGGGAACATGACGAACGCCTTGTAGTGTAGTGATGCATCCATCATAAAAATAAAATTGGACTGTTCCTTTGCAATTCACCTTGCTCGTAGCAAAATTCCCCATGAAGACTTCTCCCCCTTGAACCGAAGTGTATGAGGAGAACATCTTCTATTGTAACTGACATGTTGTAAACATCTAGAGTCAATGGTCCATCTATCTTTATTACTGACCAAACTGTCTGTAATAGATATAACGTCACACTTATCTACGTCCCTTTCAGCCAGTTCAGTGGTATTAGTTTCTTGTTTTTTTGCGAGTGTAACAATCAGCTCTAATATGCCCTTTATTGTGACACCAGTTGCATTACCAAGTTCTTGTGTTTTGAGTTACTCGTGGAATTTTTCATTATTACTATTCTTTTGCTCGAAATCATCGCGATGAGACTCCCTCGTCAACTGCTTATCAATTTTGTCCTTATTGAGTAGATGCTCTTTGAGTTTATTGACCTTGATAGTTGATTTGCCTCTACAAATGATAACTTTCCTAAAACTCTTGTATGAAGAAGGTAAAGACACGGTAATAGAAGTGCTTGATCTTCATCTTCTATTTTAACTTCTATCTTATCAACCTCATTGATAATAGAGATAAACTCTGCGATGTGAGACTTGATAGGTGTACCTTTATGCATGCGGAGAAGAAAGAGAAGCTGCTTCAGAATCAACCGATTTTTCAACGACTTCTTCAGATAATGATCCTGAAGTCACTCCCATAGCGAGGATGCTATTTTCTCTGAAGAAAACTCATCCAACACTTTATCCGTCAAGCAAAGTTGAATAGTATCCAACTCCTACCAAGTTTCTTTCTTCATGTTTTCAGGCTTTTTCTTCTTTTGAGTAGTATTTTTTTCAACCCGCTCTGGGTCATAATGGCGTTCATCCTAATCTGCCACCTGCTGAAATTTATGACACCATCGAACTTCTGAATATCGAACTAGATTGCAGACATCTTCACGTTAATCTTGCTCTGATACCAATTGTTGCAACGAACTGATATGCTCTGATACCAATTGTTGGATTGGCGCAGTAGAAAAAGAAAAACCGGATCATCATCCATTAGGAAGAAGAAGATATTCCGAAGTAGAGAAAGCAACGCACAATTTAAAATGGTTTCATCGATCAATCAGATCGTGTGTACCTTCACAGGAGAAGGGGAGAAACTTTACTAGTATACCGTTTGGCGGTGAAAACCGATAGAGCAGCTTTGAGGGGGGAGGCCGAGGAGGAAGAGGATGGAGGGGAGAGGGCATTGGCGGGGCTGGAAGGAGGAGGAGAACACAGAACAAAAATGGTATAGTACACTTCATAAGTTTTATATGCGAGTCTCTGTGTCTATGTAGGGTATTGTAGGTAGCATATGACATAGAACAAAAATGGCATGGTACACTTCATACTTCCTTTCAACCAACAACTTTCCATAATGAAATTTATTTTTTTCCAAGAAAGATTATGAATCAACTTTAATTATAGCTCAATCAGTTGGTAAACCACATGGCAGGAGTATTATAACATTTCAAGTTTTGCTATCATCTTCTGCCTTTAATAAGAAAAGCAAACCATATGGAGTGAATAAGAAATTAGTAATAAATTGGAATTTAGTTTATTGAGAATGAGATGGACCTTAGCATGACTGATGTAGAATTTTAGCCGATTTATCTCACTGGCAATTCTTTCCAATAGCAATGTTGTTCCGGATCTGAAGCAATTCAAATGTTTAATTTTTAGTTACACATTTGAAACCAGAAACCGATATATAGATAAACATCAAGTCTGAAGCATAGCAATCACATTTGAAATTTAAACTAATACTTGAACTCTCAAGTAACAATTTCATATTACATGACAGTCAAAGAGAACAAGGGCTCAAATTGATGCGAGTGTTAAACTTTTTGACGCTTGGGCATCCAATTCACAGTGTGGCATATAGATCTAGCCATTTCACACTAGTTTTGAAAGGTAAATAGATGTCGCTGCATTTAAAATTAATAGTACTTCTTATATTACAAGCATAGAGGTTATCTGCCAAGAGAAAGAAAGCATAGATTCAGGCAATTAAGCAAATGTCAACAATTGCGTCCCTAATAAATTTCATCTCTTGACAAGTGTCAAAATCATGAAAGTTATTTTTTATTGCTTGCACATCCAACCACAACTGCATATAGCACATTTCATTCTTCAAAACCAATATGTTGAGCAATTCACTTCAAATCTAGCCACTCCCACACTAGTTTTGACAGTTAAATCAATGTCATTACAGTTAAATTGGCAAATATTTAGACTAAATTTCATTTCTCGAAGCATGGAACAATTTTCCCATCAGGATAGAATCCACTGTGAAACATAAGACTTCATGGAAGATCTAACAAAAAAAATTTATGGAAGGCTGTAAATCTAGTTTAGTGCTATTCCCTGATGAGAAAAGTATACATAAGAGAGGGGGTGCCTTAAATCCTAAAAAAGTAGCTGGCGCATTGTTCATGCAGTTTAAGCTCATTGAACCAAGGAGCAACGTCAAAAAAATTTACCTTATCTAAGGAAGAGTCCAAAAAAAAAAGGAAAAGATAATAATTTAACAGAAAGGTCCTCTTAAAAGAACAGGCTTCAAGAAACATAATGTTATCCAAAAACTCAATCTTTTATGTTGTTTATAACATTTTATAGGAGTCTAGAAGAAACTTGCTTTACTAAGTTCTGTAACAGACTTCTTAGCATTGATAACCAAGAGCTTCTGAATGTAAATCCCAAAGAATATGCAGTTCTTAAGCACCATGACGTTACTAAATTACTAAACTTCTTAAAGTGCATCATATTCTTCCAATTCCCTATATAAGCAATGCTCTTAGTTTCTGAGGATTTAAGGTTTAGAGAATCGTAAAATCCCCACCACAATATTGAAGAATCCATATTCTAGGTATAGAAGAGTCCATAATCTCTCCTAACCAAGAGAACCCAAAAAAATATGCTAACTTTCGCACAGTATCAAAGTAAAGGAGAAATTTTGAGATCTAGGGTTTAATAGATACCATTTCTGGTGATAGGATACTGCTTGTCGGCGGGCAAATGGACTCCTCTTGCTGGGTTCACCCGCTTCGCTACACACATGAAACAATGAAATTAGAAAAAGAGGGAGAGAGAATTTGGGGGGGGGGGGGGGGGGGTGTAAAATAACAGAGAGAAGGGGATGAATTAATTAGTACCAGGACCACGTAGGGCACTTAGAGACAATGTTGTCACCGACGATGGCGAACTCGGAGACGCTGAGGACGCCCTTCTCTTTGAAGGTGTAGACGGTGCGGGGCCCAATGATCCTTTCCACCGTGCTCTTGAACGCCTCGTGTAGCTTCTGGGAGAGGACCATCCTTATCGGTTGGGATTGGATTTGGGAATTTGGCGGGAATTTGGGGGAGAGGTTGGGATCTCTCTCACGCGGGGATGAAGACAGACAGATAAGACAACATTTTTACAATAGGAGTCATGAGAGCAAATCTCTCTCGCTTCGCTCAGTCAGTTTTGATTAAAACTTTGGAGGAGTACAATGAGAAACGCTCACACCTCACGTTAAGAAGATTATAAGCCCTTGATGGCCGCCTAGAACAGCGAACCCTTATGGCTAAAACTTCTCTCATGAATCTCTCTAATTTTTAATTATTGAATAATACATTTAAGGCCATCCCAAGGGGTTATTTATAGACCATAGGATTATCTTAATCTACACGAACTCCAAGAATACTAATATCACTGTCTCAGAAGAGAAGAAAACTTGAGTTGAACTCAAACTGCAATCAGAACTGCAAAAGAAAACTGCCAGCAACGCCATTAGTTGAATAATTCAAATTATTAGTCAACTAATCATGCTCATTGGTCGACTATACGGTCGACTTACTGAGATGTACTCACTCTCTGTTGTGTCATTAGTCAACTACTAAGATGTCATTAGTCGACTAATCTGTGCACCGATTGTGCAGACTTGTTCGTTCTTGATCTCTAAGGTTTTCGTCTACCTCCATAACGTATTCGAGTCAAAATCCTAACATAGATTGCACGTGCTCAAAACACTAGAGTAATCCACTTAATTTCTGTGTCAGGGCAGTTTGAACTGCCCAGTAACCTGGTGCATTGCCTCGGCACATCGCATCCACTTTGATGAGAGTGATTTTTTTATAAACAATGAGGCATCACCTTAAATTGTCCTTTACCTATCATGAGCTTCCACATGATTGAAATATCAAGTGTACTGATAAAGATCTTCAATAGCCTTACAGTTTGGAAGACTGACAACTGCTTGATGCTTAAAATCTGTAAAGGCTCCGAAGCCAACCCTTACTGTACCTCTGTATGAGTTTATAGTAGACACCTCTAAAATTTTTCTTTAGTAGTCGGTCCGTGTTTCTAATTGCTTCTCTCAGTATTTCATGTCTTCATTCACCTAATAATATATCATATCTTGTATTTAAGATTCTGTTTTATATTCACAGGAAGAGTGCACACGTAATGAGAAACTTTGGAGACTCACCTCACTGTAGCTATAGTTCTTAAGGTGCATTCCCTTTCAGTAACTTCCATAGTTTTATTTTCCTTTTTCTTTTATTTCCTTTTTTTTTTAAGAACACTGTATTTTCTTTGTTGTGTATTTTGTGGAAATCAACAGTATCTAGAACCTAGATTCTATTGATGGATGCCTTTAACTTTTGGTACCTAAACCGCTGTGGTCCTGGTTCATAAAACAGTACAGTACCAATTATTCTCACCCGCCACGAATGTCAGAGTTTGTGAATTTCCTGCAGGTTTTTAATAACATAATTCACAGACACCAATTGGCAAACACGCCTGGATATTGAGGGCTTGGACTCTTCTTAAATAGCACATTGATTGTCCATTGCATGGCTGTAAGTCTAGTAAATAACAGCCATAATACAGCTGAGATCAGAGACCACATATCCAAGAGTGAGCGGAAAATCGACTGTTGTTCCTGATGAAGATGTAGCCTTTCCCCACTTTATCGAGTGAATATTATGTATAGTTCAGACCTAAGATCTGTTGCGAGCAGCGCACGCGTTCTGAGTAATAATTCCTAGACAGGCGACCCAGATTGATCTGCAATGAGGCCCCTTCAGGATATTGCTGTGGATCTGGTGGAGTTCCATGCTGTCAACAACAGTGATATCTGTGGTGTGTGTGCCGGCACTGTTTATATTCTTCCTCTGGGATGGTGTCCGATGGAAGCGATGATCAGGATTAGGCAGTGGAAATTGTTCGGCTGGCGGTCTACAATTGAGCACGGGTTTGAAGAACAATTCTGAAGATCATGGGCTGGTTGTTGAGTGCAGACCGAGAGCAGAAACTAATGTAAAAGTCCAGGGATTGTACAATTGTCACTCCTCTCTGTTTTTGACTTTGTTGATTGCAATTCTCCATGATTGTCTTGAAGTTTTACAGTTTTTGCTCTGTGAAAAAGACTGAGATTGTGATATGTTGTATCTATCTCCTTATTGGCTATGATACAGATTCTCCTCTATCTTATAAAGTCGTGACAACACACTGCGTTGGTCAATATCTATCTAGTTGTGGTAAGTTTTGTCTGTGTCTTTGTAAAGAGTTGAGCACTTGCTCTCTCAAAAGAGGAAGTTGGACAATGGCCATGGGCTTTGAAGATAGGCTTAAAACTTTGCTGGGTGGTGCATGATGACACTCACAAGCATCCAAATCTTGTCTTCCACTTCCAAATTATAGAATGTGACACATCTGCTGGAAGTATTCTCACAGTGGAGACAAACTGAGGGGCATCTAAAACTCCTCTTCCCTACAGAATATGTTGTCTCTTTTGTGTTATGGAGACATACAGTTGTGGTGGGTGTCTACTACTCCCAACAAATAAAACATAGTAGTTACTACTTTTATGTTTATCTGTTTCTCACATCTCAGATGCTTTGTAAGTGCATGGTTCCAAGCTCTAGTTTGTGGAGAGTAAGATGCCAAAGTCAAGACCATCACAATGAAGTTGAAAGGTCAAGGGAGAAAATAAGATCCAAAGCACATGAGATAGGGATATGGAGTAGTAAACCAAAAAAGAGTGGCAGTGAGATCATGGCCATGGGCCCATGCATGTCCTGATTTGAGTGATGTTCCCATCTCCCATTACCACATGGCCATGCATGATCATGACCCCATGTGGTGAAGCTGTAGTAGGGTCACTTGTCCCTATGTTTCTACGTGGGGCATAAAATTTTATACTTGTTAAAAATTTTAACTCAGAAAGTGAAAGGTGAAGCCACTCACAGAGCAATCATAGAGCTAAGGACCACTGAGGTTCAAACACAAGTTAAATACATAGAGATCCAAACTAACAGCCTAGAGACTTTCATAGCTGGTGTGTGTAGAGAGAGAGAGAGAGAGAGAGAGAGAGAGAGAGAGAGAGACTTGTCATTTGGAAGGATTCGAGAGACTGAATCCTTCTCACTCAAATACAGCCCTACGTCATTCGAATACAAGATCACTCTGTTGAAATTAATATATAGTATTTAAGTATCTATAAATCAAAAATCAAGTATTTTTTATTTTAAGCAATATATTATTCTTGACTGTCCATTTTGCGCCTCCTTGATGGATGAGCAAAGGTACAAAATACATGAATTTTATTTTTAATTACTGAAAATAATATAGATCAGCTTCAATAGAATGAATCTTACATTCGATGTCATAGGATTGTATTTGAGTGGGAAGGATTCGGACTCAAATCCTTCTGGAACTGCACAAGTCTATTCTCGTGTCATTCCGGAAGGATTGAGGTCGAATCCTTCCCACTCAAATACAATCATAACATCTGAATACAAGATTCATTTTGTTGGAGTTGATTTATATTAGTTCAAGTATCTATCAACCAAAAATCAAGTATTTTAAATACTTTTCTTATGCATCAAGAGGGGGGTGGGAAAAACGGAAGGCTTAAATAGTAATTGGTTAGTTTAACGTGTAAAATATTTAAAGCCTAACAAAAATGGTTTGTAGAAATTTTTAAATGTTTAGATCATGATCAAATGGCCGGATCGAGAATTGTATGTCTAAAGACATAAATCTAACAAACTCACTACTTTCGGCCGTCCATTTTGCGCCGCTTGATGGATGAGTAAAAAGTATTCAAAACACTTGATTTTTTATTTTTAATTACTTTAAATAATATACATTAACTTCAATGGAATGAATTTTATTTTGAATGTCAGAGGTTAGTATTTGTGTGGGAAAGATTCGGCCTCGAATTCCTCCAGAATGACACAAGTCTCTCCTCTCTCTCTCCTCTCTCTCTCTCTCTCTATATATATATATATATATATATATATATATATATATATATATATCACACGCGCGCGCGCGCGCACACACACATAGAGAGATAGACTTGTATCCTTTCAAAGGATTTGATCCCGGATCCTTCCCACTCAAAATCAACCCTCCAACATTCGAATACAAGATCCACTCCGTTGAAGTTGATCTATACTATTTCAAGTATCTATAAACCAAAA